>PVJL010014239.1:0-28819 GCA_004026885.1 Lyroderma lyra | reverse complement strand
TTCTGTTCTCTAATTGGTTTAGCTCTGCTTTAATTTTTATTATTTCTTTCCTTCTGCTGACTTTGGGTTTTGTCTGCTCTTCTTTTTCGAGTTCTTTAAGATGGGATGCTAAGATGTTTGCTTGTGATTTTTCTTGTTTCTTAAGATAGGCCTGTAATGATATAAATTTCCCTCTTATTACTGCTTTCGCTGTGTCCCAATAATTCTCATACGTTGTATTTTCATTGTCATTAGTTTCTATATGTTTTTTAATCTCATCTTTTATTTGTTCTTTTATCCAGTCCTTTTTTAATAAGCTGTTGTTTAATCTCCATGTATCTGTGGTTTTTTCTGCTTTCCTTTTACGGTTGATCTCCAATTTCAAAGCTTTGTGATCTGAGAATACACTTGGTATGATTTTGATCTTCTTGAATTTGCTGAGGCTACTTTTGTGTCCCAGCATGTGGTCTATTCTTGAGAATGTTCCATGCGCACTAGAAAAGGAGGTGTAGTTTCTTTTTGCTGGATGAAGAAGTGTCCTGTAAATGTCAATTATGTCCAATTGCTGTAATGTGTCGTTTAGAGCTGTTATTTCCCTATTTATTTTCTGTTTGGAAGATCTGTTCGTGGCTGTTAGCAGGGTGTTTAAGTCCCCCACTATGATTGTGTATTCATCAGTTTCTCCTTTCAAGTCTGTTAGTAGTTTCTTTGTATATTTTGGTGCATCCTGGTTGGGAGCATATATGTTGATCAGTGTCAACTCTTTTTTTTGTTGCATTGTGTCTTTTATCATTATGTAATGACCATCTTTGTCTTTTACTATCCTTTTTAACTTGAAGTTTATTTCATCAGATATCAGTATGGCCACTCCTGCTTTTCTCTGGTTACCATTTGCTTGGAGTATTGTATCCCATCCTTTCACTTTGAGTCTCTGCTTGTCCTTACAGCTGAGGTGTGTTTCTTGGAGACAACATATGGATGCATTGTGTTTTTTAATCCAGTCTGCTACTCTGTGTCTTTTTATTGGTGAGTTCAGTCCATTATCATTTAGAGTGATGATCGATACGTGAGGATTTCCTGTGGCCATTACTTATTTCTTTCTTTGTTTTTGTTTGTTTGTTTGTTTGTTTATTTTTGTTTCTTTCTTGTTACTCCAACTTTGTTCCATTTTTCCTGATGTTTTGTTTCAGGCTGAAGAGCCTCCTTCAGTATTTCTTGGAGTGCTGGCCTCGTGCTTGCAAATTTCCTCAGCTTTTGTTTGTCTGAGAAGGTCTTTTTTCCACCTTCATGTCTGAAAGATAATTTTGCTGGATAATTTATTCTTGGCTGGAAGTTTCTCTCTTTTAAATTTTTGAATATTGGGTTCCACTCTCTTCTGACTTGTAGAGTTTCTGCTGAGAAATCCGATGCCAGCCTGATGGGTTTTCCTCTAAAGGTTATAGTTCTTTTTTTCCCTGGCTGCCTTGAGAATTGTCTCTTTGTCTTTAGTTTTGGACATCTTTAGTACCATATGTCTTGGAGAAAATCTGTTGGGGTCCAGGTATCTGGGGGACCTGTTTTCTTCTTGAACTTGGGGTTCCCTATCTTTCCATAGGTTTGGAAAGTTCTTATCTACGATTTGTTTGAGCATGCTCTCTGTAGATTGCTCTGCCCCCTCTTCTATTCCTATTATCCTGATGTTGTTTTGTCTCATGGAGTCGGATAGTTCTTGCAGAGTTCTTTCAATCCTTTTGGTTCTATATTCCCTCTCTTCCTCTTTCTGATCTGTTTCCATGTTCTGGTCTTCAATATCACTAATTCCTTCCTCCATCTGGTTGATCCTGTTTCCTATGGCAGTTATTTCATTTCTCACTTCTTTTATCATATTATTTATTTCTCGTATTTCCGTCTCAATCTTTCTTCTGTTTTGAATTTGTTTGTTAAATTGTTCTTTTTGTTCACAGAGTTCCTTTTTTATGTCGTTTATATCTTTTTTTATATTATTTATCTCAGGTATATGCCAATAGGTTTTCATTTCTCTCACAGCCTTTAGAATGGCTGCTTTAAATTCTCCGTCACTTAAATGAGACACTTCCAGTTGTAACAGGGTATCTTCTGGGTAAATTTCATGTTCTTTCTGAGGAGTTGTAGTTTTTAAGGAATTCATCCTGTCCACTGGGTTCTTCCTCTTTGACATGAGGGCTTTATGTTCAGTGCCCAGATTATTGCTTTTGTGGTGTCTTGCTGTAGGGCAGACACTAGGTGGCACTGGGGGTCAAGTTTTTGGGGAGAGGGGGCTGTTTGTTTCTTGTTTCTGATCTCCTACTGCGTTTGGAGACTATGCACATATATCCTGGGTAGAGGCCAACAAAAGACTTTCCAAAGCGGCTCTGCCTTCTGCCTTCTGCTGGGGAAGCTGTTTCAAGGCTTGTTTTTGCTAGCTGGGGTGAATGCTATCAAGTCAGTCTTTCTTCCCAGCCATGATTCAGTACCTGGCTGTCTAAGGGCTCACACTGCTTTCAGAACCCTGGGGTGTACGAGGAAGTGCACGCTCCATAAGTCCAAAGCTGTGGGCCTGGCCTGAGACAGCAGGGTCGCCTTTGCAGCAGGCTGGGAACAGGAACTGCAGCCCTGTGTAGGTCTCCAGGGGCCTTAGAGCTGGGGTGTCATCTTTGCAGTTCAGAGTCCTCGCTCAGCCCTTCTACCACTCAAAAGTTCCAGAGGCTGGCTCCCAAACTCCTTCCGTCCCCAGCTCCCCAGCCTCTCTCCCCTCCCCCAAACTGCACAGCTCCGAATAGTCAGCAGGGATTGTGTCCTGTGTGGTCTGTCTCTGCTCCCTTCCCTGTCCCTGACTCGCCCCCTTCTCGCCAGCCTTCAGGTGTTTACTTGCGATTTGTGGATTTCTCAACATCCGTTTTGTCACTCAGGGTCCTCTTTCTTGGCTCCTGGACAGCCGTTCAATTGTGTTTTCTGGGAGGGGCTTTAGGGACCTCCTCTCCAGTCGCCATCTTGTCTTCTCACCCCCAACAATACATTTTAAATCTCATTTTTCCTGTTCTTGAGTCACATTTTGTGGAATGGAATTTTAAGTTTTAAGATGATGGTTTAAGGGGTTTTGTCACTAATCAGTAATACAATGACAGGTCTATCTATAGAAAATTAGATGTTTTTGTTCATTTAGAGAGAACTAATTTTTTCACTTTCAAATCTATGGGATTAAATAATTTAGGTGGGTTTTTATTTGAGGACACAATATAGTTACCTTCTCATTTCAAAAATTTAGGAAGAAGTAAGTAATTGTTGATACATATCATTTTCTCTTTTTATCTAATGGTCTCCCTTCACCCTACAGGCATATGTCTGGAGGTTCACAAATTGAACTTAAATACTGGTCATGCAATTGATTTGTGTGCTAGAGGTGGTTTTCCTTGTTAATAGGTCATATGAGGTGACTAGTTAGATTCAAAGATTAACGATAGCATTTTAACTTAAAGAAACATTATAATTTCACTTTGAGATTAGTGGTAAAAGTAAAAGTAGTTCTGCACTCAGAATTCATATCTAATGACAGAACACTTAACAAAATATGAGGTACTATATATTAATACTATTTATAATATCAGAAATGTAATTTGTTATCTTATTAATATATTGCCATAATTGAAAAATTGCCTTTTGGAAAGAAGATAAAGTTGTTTGTTCAGCAGTAGTAATTTGAGTAGTGGCTGGAATAGTTGTATAGTTTGTGGGTGCAGCTGTTGTTTTGGAAGTTTGAGGTTCTTGAGTGGTTGCCGAAAGAATAAGTGTGGTATTTGGGGAAGCTGTGGTCTTCAGTGGAACTGAGGAAGGTGGTGCTGGTGTAGCTGCAAAAGAGTCTGTGGTGACAGTGTTTTCTCTTGCAGATGTGGTGGCAACATTCTGAACAGGAATCACACCTGGAGAGGGAGCAATTTTGGTAGAAGGAGATGTGGTACTCATAAGTGGGATTTGGGTGGTAGCATCTGAGGTACTATTGTTGACCACGATGTTATTTTTAACTGGACACTTAGGTGGCACCGGATACTTTGAAAATCCAGATCTTCTCCTCTTTGAATTTGAAGATTTGTTGTGTTTGTGGTGATGAAAAAGGGAATGCTTTTGAATTAATGGTACCCACTGAGGTTGGAATTTAGGATTAAATTAGTGGTCAGCGGTTGAATATAATTCCATGGTTATCATTTTTTTTGATAACCACTTCCCATTGCCTTTTTTGTCCTTCACTGAGCTGTAGAAAAGAAAGAAAGTGCATAACTAAAAACATTTATTCATTTATCAACTAGGGGATTATTGCTGAATGTGTGATGAGCAGTATTTGTGGAATTTCAGGATTGAAAAACAGATTACAGTTGGTTAAGTGCTTACTTTTCTAATTTCACCAAATATAAATAACAACTTGCTATTAGAGAGTTTCATTTTGTCAAGTGATTCACGCCCCCACCCCCCCAGCCCCCCACCAACTAACTAGGATGGATACATGTATTCCTGTGGGCCAAAGCCTGGAGGACTAACTAGATATGCCCTTTTGTGCTTGCAGTTTCTCCTTTCTCCCCCTAGTAGAAAGAGTAAAGTTACTTCCTGAGGCCTGAGCAAAAGGGCTCCCTGCTTGCTGTCCTCTATCCAGGAAATCTCAGCCAAAGGTAGTCAACTGAGATCCAGGAGTCTTTTCTGAATCACACCGCTCATATCTACCATGATAAAAAAAACAAAGCAAAACAAACAACAACAAAAACCCACACAATTAATTTAACAAATATCTCACCTCAACTTCACAGCTTTCATATCACAGAACACTTAGACTTTAGCCTTTTTAAATGGGAGAAAAAACTTTTTTATTACATTTTAACTTTATCATTATAAAAATTACAATTACAGAAACTCAAAGATTTCATGAATCTTATGATATTGTAAAAATGCATTGCACATTGATTCATTTTGTTTAGGTAGAGGACCTATAGCTTTCATGATTTCTCAAGGATGTTCACATCTGAAAAGAATATTGATCATGGAAAACTGTACATATGATACCTGATCTTTTCTCAATACACTTCTTGAAGGGCTGTCCAGAATTATGTTTGTCAAGTTCTCCTGATTAGGAACTCACTACCATAACTCTCAAGGTGGCCTGCTAGAGCCTTGATGCTGAGTGGAAGACTGTTTCTTGGGATTTTCATTCTTAACTGAATAGAAATTTATTTGTTTGGATTTTTATTCTTGGTCTTAATTCTGTACTTTGGCAACACATAGAAGAAGGTCCTGGAGCCCTTCAAAATTTGAAAATACATACTGTGCTATCTAGGTCTATATTCTGCATGATAAACATTTAGTTCCTTTAGCCATTATGGACTTTGAATTAGAATATCATCTAAACATACTGTAATTTGTCCACATCATGTTTTCCTATATTCCATTTCACTAGAATTTTAAATTATCAATTATTTTAATTTAAATTGGAGAAAAGAAATTTAACATAAGGATAAGGGGGCACATCTCAAAGTCCCAAGCAAGGATAGGTTATATTTTTTCCTCCTAATAATTTATACATGAACCCTTTCTAGACCACCAAATAGATCAATCATTCCAGCTCTGTATTACTAGTATAAAGCTGTCTTCAAAGACAGAATTTAGCACAGGTAATGTGACAACTTCTGAGGAACTACTAGAATTGTTCAACTAAGATTGCTTCCTCAGAGACTAATATACCTAGACTTGAAAATAACTTCAGAAAGCATTAATTGTTTAAACAAATTAAATTACCCAGGACATTTTCATTCCTAAGTGACAACATTCATAAATTAAAATAATGGCTTTTGATCCATAGAACTTTGATATTTTTGCATAGATCTCTCTTAAAATGGCATAGAATTCCAGAATCTGTAACTCTGAACCTGAGTGGTCCTCTGATCATGGAACCTCTCAGGAGTTCCTCTCCATTAGAGGGCAGTAGGTTTCTAATATAAAATAAGCAGATCATATCGTTTAAACAAATCTTTCCCTATAGATCAATATGTAAGCCGGATAATCCTACAACTACTTTGATTGAGGCAGGATGAGGGGCCTTGCCTTCAACCAGCTCAGTCTCCCCCTTTTGAGGTGGTTTCTGAGGATGATGTGAAGAATTCCTGGATCTTAGAGGAGCATGTTTGAAACACACTGCTCTAGATCATCAGTGGAGGTTTTGGGCCTGTTCTGCATCTGCCAGGAAATAACTGAATGACTTTGGGAAAATCACTTAATTTCACTGGATCTCAGTTTAGTCATTTATGAAATGATGCAGAATAAATTAAATTCCATATCCAAAATATAATTCTATAACTTCTATGCTTTAAAATAGTTATGCTGTTCATTTCTTTAATGATAATATCAGCTTCATGAGATTTAGTTTTGTTAATCTCTGTATGCCTAATATGTAGAAGTATTCCTGGGATATAAGAGGTACCTTCATATATTTATTGAATGGCTGAATACATGGAATTGATAATAGATTTCTCATTGAATAAAATCTTAACATTTAAAAGTGTTTATTAAGATGTGGAAAATTTTCAGCTATTTTAATTTAGGTGAAATAATATCTATGACAAAATAATATCTATGACATTTTGGCATGAAAACAAATTAATTGAAATTATATTTTAATATTAGCTTAACATAAAACATGTATCAAATGACCAGTTTGACTTGTTACTTAAAAATATTGACTATTGATTATGATTGGCCATTAAAGATGGCTTTAACAAAAGTTATTGATTAGAATTGGGCTTCGGTAAGCTTGGGAGGGGGAGTTGAAAATGCCTCTAAGCTTTTGAGCTTAATGACTAAAGTATGGAGGTGCATATAATAAATATAGATAAGCAAGGAAGAGTGATTTAAAAATACCCTCGGCCTATTCACATCTGTTACTTATTTTTGTAAAAAAGTTCTTATAAGCACTTATTTGTGTCAAGTCCTATTCTAAATGGTTTAGAAATATGAATTTACTTAATTCCTTAGTAACACCATAAAGTGGGTACTATTATTGTTCTCATAATTCAGATTATAAAATTGAATCCCAGAGAGACTAAGTAACTTTTAGGAGAATGTGTCTCCACATGTAAACCACACTCTTGATGAGGGAGGAGAGGGAGAGGAGGTGAAGAGAAAGGGGAGAGTGGGCTGGAGTCACGGAAGGTGAAGTGCAGAGAGACACATGACACCTGGAATAAGAAAGAAGGAGTAGAAGGGAGCTGAAAACTGCTAAAACATCTAGACAAATGCTAAATTTTGTGAGATGGAGGAGGAGGAAAAAAATAGGCCATGAAAGAAATAGAGAAATAGAAAGGAAGAGGACTGGAAGGGTGCAGGGTCAAAATGGCACTTATTTGAAATTAGAACACATACTAAATGTCTTTATTGTTGGTAACTAGCCTAATTTTATGATTATTTGAAAGCCCGTGATCCTTTTTCATAGGCAAAGGAAGCAGTGTATTTAAGTAATGTTATATTTAACAGAGCTCCTATCCGATTCCAGAATATATCCTCTCAATCTTTCAGGGGCATCTGAAAGAAAGGGTCCAGACTATCTGTTCCTTGAAATCACTCCACAGAAGCAAAGTAGGTTGGTGTCAAAACTCCAGGGCTGATCTTCTCTGACTGTGGGCTGGTAACTCTCTGGTACATCTTGTATTTTCTAAGGACCGAGTCCAGTTATTCCTGTGCTACCTCCACACACTTAATGTCTTTGGAAATTCTTTCTCTCACTAGAAGCATTTTGAGAATTGGGCAATTTAAGGAGTTTTATTTATCCTGAACTTGTAGAAGAAATGATTCCTTAGCCTCCTGGATTTGTAGGCAATACCATGAAGGGCTTCCTCAAAAATAACAACTGACTATAGTCACTCCAAAGTTACCTAATGATTTGCGTTGATTGAAACATCAGTTCTTTCCATCTAATGGTGTTTGGTAACCAAAGTAATAAGTAGAATTTGACTTATTAAAAAGTTAATATCACCAAGCATATTCAGATCTTAAATTTTTATCAACTAGTAGGTATGAGAGCTGTCTGGAAAAAATCCAGCCATAAATGCCTCAAGTTTTCATATTGTATGGCTGGATACTTTCTGGACAGCCCTTGTATATAGAGATTATAACAATCTTACAGTCATAATTTTTACATCTATGTATGCTTTACAATTGATAAATACATGCATTCTCATTTACTTTTCAAATGCTTAGTGAAGCATATACTATTATTCCATTTTCACATGGGCCAATTATGGCCCTATTGATAAAGTATAGCTCAAGATGCATCTGGATGTTCAGATGATGAGCTTAAGCCCACATCTCCTGAGCCCAGTTTTAGTGCACGTTTGGCTACAAGCACAGAAATCAGCACTACAGTCTAAGAAAAAACCCAGGATGTTTTTGTTTTGGGAGGGATATTATGTAATAAGAGGAGACCATATGAATATCCAAGAGTAAATTTTATCTGCCTTATCAGTTCTCCTGCTCTCTCTATTTTTTATATTCATAACATTCTGAGGCTATTCAGCCTCACTCAATAAATTTACAATCCACTTTTTGACCATTCCTTTAAATTTGTCAAAATAAAAGTGAACAAATACATATAAGTATATAGCTTTAGAAACAATTATGGTTATTTATTGTACCGTATATCATCTTGAATCATTATTAATTTTAATCTTTTCCTGGTAGAACCTAAATATTTTAAAGATAGGGTCCATTTTGAATATTCTTTTTGTTTCCTGTCCCCTTTTGCGCTTACTTTATTTTCTCTACTGTACATATCCAGGCTTTTAAAATTTTCTCTTGTAAAGACCCATGGCTTCAAATATGTCCTAAATATTTGGTGACTTCACCCTTTTACTTCTTTCTGAACTGCACGCAGTATATACGCAGTTGCCTCTTAACATGTCTTGTTGAAGTCTAATTAGCCATTTTAAACTTAACATGTTTGAAACAGAATTCTTTTGTTCATTTCTTCCTTTTATGACACACCCAATCTAGCAGAAGTTATGATAGACTTAATCACTAAAACTTATCTTAAATATGCCCTCATGTTTTATTTTAATTGTTGACATTTAGTGTAAGTCATTATCTTTTATCTGGACTACTGCTGTAGCTTCTTGACCTCAACTTTTGCCTCCCATAATCTGTTTTCTTTCCAGCCATCAGAGTCATGTCCCATTCCTAATCATCTTGAGGCATCCTGATATTGTGAGAATGGAATTCATATTCTATACCAATAAGGCCCTAAAAGATCTCTATTCTGCTTCTCTATCTGATTTCATCACACCCATGATAAAGTTGGTACTACATAAATACTGATTAAGTAAAATGTATAATTTCCTTGTCCTTTAATTGTCTGTCACCTTATGTTTCACAGAAAACAAAAGATGTCAAGCTTTGTGGAAGTACAAAACTGCGTGTTATACTTTGAAGCCTCAAGTATATACAAATAAATGTTTGTTATTGATACATAAGAATGAAAGTTATTGGGTGGATAATTACTTTGAAACAAGCCCTGAGTGCACAGATGCATAATAGCAATAGCACAGGTTTTTCTTTTCTTTTTTTTTTTTTTTTTTTTTGCTTTTCTGGTATGTAGGTAGCTCCCTGACTGGAATCGAACCCAGGCCACAGTGCTGACAGTGCCAGCACTGAAACCTTAAGCTACTACACCATCAGGGAACTCCCACAATGGCACAGTTTTAATCTTTTCCTGCTGGCTCCTGGGAAAAGCAGAAGAATGGCTTACTATTTATTAGTTATGCTAATGTGGGAGAGGCATACATTTTGGTAAATGACTTATTTTTGTTAGAAAGTACAGTTTAAAAGGAAACAATAGTTTCTGAAAATTATGTTTTATATATGTATTTACTCCATAATGGTGGGGCTCATACACATTCTTTCAGAGAGAAAACACAGAAGAGAGTCAAGAAATTCTTATTGTTATTAGTCTGTAGTGTGAGCATTTTCCACTGATACTAAAGATTGTCTAGAGAGGGCAAGATCTTACAAAGTTTGGCAATAAGAAAGAAAATAATTTTCTTATTTCTATTCTAATTCTATGTGCTTCCCTATCAAACTGCCTGATATTTAGAAAACATAGTTTTGTAAATGTTCCATGATGTTCTTTTAAACAAGGATGATATTCCTTGTCTCTGTGTTATGAGTTGTTACTTAGGACAAAAGAACATGTCAAATGGACCTTCCCAAAACTTCATTCTACTGAAGATTTTACTATTTGATGCCCTTAATTTAAATTTCTGAATTATAGAAATTATATTTTATTATTTTACATCATCATGTTTGGCATATAGTGCAGATTTAATCAAATAAAAAATAATTCCGAAAGATAATTTTACTTTTGTCTACCTGTTGTAGTAGGGGAAGTAAAGACCTAGACTTTTATTTTTCTTATCCACTCCTGTATGCAATATGTACATGTCAGCTTGATTTCAGAAAACAAAATAAAGTTTGAATCATTATGTAGATAGAATATGTA
This sequence comes from Lyroderma lyra, assembly GCA_004026885.1. Classification (NCBI taxonomy): domain Eukaryota; kingdom Metazoa; phylum Chordata; class Mammalia; order Chiroptera; family Megadermatidae; genus Lyroderma; species Lyroderma lyra. The sequence goes on along the minus strand of PVJL010014239.1, from coordinate 18,321 downwards.
TTAGGGCAAGTAAATTAGTGTGCATATGTCAATGTGGTGGATGCTCAGACCAAATACACTTCACAATATAGCCCTGTGTTTGATTAAACTGGTATTAGATTCAATACTACTTGGTTTAAATGCCAGTCCTCCCACTAATGGAATGACTTTGAATGACTTGCAGTTTTATATGTGAAGATTTTTGTTAGGATTGACTGGAATAAGATATATTACAAGTTGTATTGAGGACAATTTCTGGTCCATGATAAAAGCTCAGTGGTGGTTATTACTATAGTACTAGTATCCCAAGAAGAAAAGCATGGGGCCCGATTGGAGAAAGAATTGTTATTATTATTTTATCAGTTTCCTAATATCCTATCATATTTTCTTTTCTTATTTTAAAGGTTAAAAAATTTTCCCCACTGATAATATTTTCTTCTAATAATACATGAGTTGAACCTGTTATTACATAGTTTAGCAGTTCACCAGAAGAGAAAAGAACTATATTAGCAAAAATACTGCTACTACTTAAAATATGTATGTATATAAGCTGCTTAGTTTACATTAGAATACTCTATTAGTCCTCCATTTTTCTAAAATATTTATATACCTGGTCTGGTGTGACCCTTTCTTTGTAGGATGGTTGATCCACTTGATTGCCTTCAGCTGATACTTTCAGGATGGTAACTGGAAACGAAGAAGAGAAAGCACAATAGGATTTTGAGGTTTTACAGTTCTCCAGTTGGGTTTTTTGAAAATAACAAATGTATTAGATTTAAGATAAGGTCACTTCTGTCAAGGAATATGATTTCAGAGACAAAGAAAGGATAGTTGTAGTTTGCTGAGGCTGATAGTAGCCCTTTGTGCATCAGTTTCTTCCTGACGAACATGGTGACATAAGAGGTTTTCAATGAATAATTTATTAGATTGATAGAGCATGATAGTAATTGATGACACTTAAAGAGACTTGAACTACCACAGCCCTGGCCTTCCCAGCGGAAACAGATCTTCCACCCTCCTCTGTTGTCCTCTCAAAGTACGCAAAGGGATTGCCCTCTGACAGTTCATGTGCTACAGCACCATTTTTCCTCTGTTAAGAAATACTATTTAGCAGAAGGCAGAGGATTAAATAATAACATGATGCTAACTAGTGGTAAAGGACAATTGCTTCAGAGCTGAAAGATAAGCATTGAATTTTTTAATATGGGCAACTTAAAAATTTTTGAGTTTTTATTTTCAAAAAAATAAAAGTGAGGAGAGTAGTATAAAGCACAACCATTCCCTAGATTTCACGGGAGTTAACATTTTGCTATAGATGCTTAATTTTGCTGAAAAAATTTTTTTACTTAATTTTTCTTATTTAAATGTAGCCACACATATTTAGAGACTATGTTATGGGACAGCACAGATCTAAAGTATTTATATTTTTTTCTGCCTATGTATCCACCAGTGTTGTAATCATTAGATTACTTGTGCTATCATCATATTATTTATGGCATGTAATTATTAGCAAAAACACATTTTAAAGAACTTTTACAGTATTAAAAAAGAAAGCAAGAGTCACATCATTATTGTTGAACTTAAAATTGGAATCAGTTGTATCTCAAAACATTAGATCACAACTTGAGCCAAATATAATTTTTTATATTATATATGTAATTTTATGAAATAAAATAATGGTTTTTTTAATTGTTAGACTTATTGGAGTGACATTTGTTAGCAAGATTACATAGGTTCCAGGTGTATAAGTCTGCAGTGCCTTGTCAACTTGTTGTATAAGTTCACCACCTGGTGTGAGTTCTATTTCCATCACCATATATTTAGCTTCCCCTTCCTCCTTTCTTACCCCTCCCGCTTGTCCCCTCCCCTCCCTACTTGTCCCCAAATACACATTAAACTATTGATTATGTCCATGGGTTTTTTTGTTTGTTTGTTCATTTTTTTGTTGTTGTTGCTTTCAGTTTTATATTCTGCATATGAGTGAAGTCATACAGTTCTTGGTTTTTTCTGTCTGGCTTATTTCACTAAGCATGATGATCTCCGGTCTATCCATTTTGTTGCAAATGGCAATATTTCATCTTTTCTTACAGCTGAATAATATTCCATTGTGTATATGTACCACAGCTTCTTTATCCAGTCGTCTGTCACAGGGCACTTATGTTGTTTCCATGTTTTGGCCACTGTGAACAGCACTGCAATGAACATTGGGGTACATATGTCTTTGCGGACAAAGGTTTTCAAGGTTTTGGGGTAGATCCCCAAAAGGGGAATTGCTGGGTCATATGGTAACTCTATTCCCAATTTTCTGAGGAACCTCCACACCGTCTTTCACAGTGGTTGCATCAATTTGCACTCCCACCAGCAGTGTGCGAGAGTTCCTTTTTCTCCACATCCTCTCCAGCACTTGTTATTCCTTGTCTTGTTGGTAATAGCCATTCTCACAGGGGTGAGGTGGTATCTCATTGTGGTTTTGATTTGCATTTCCCTGGTAGCTAATAAGAATGAGCATTTTAAATTATTTTTTAATTCATTTTTATTGTTAGACTTATTGGGGTGACATCTGTTAGCAAGGATTACATAGGTTTCAGGCATACAATTCTACAGTGCACTGTCAACTTGTTGTATAATAAGTTTACCACCCAGTGTGACTTTTCTTTCCATCACCTTATATTTAGCTTCCTCTCCCTCCTCTCCCACCCCCTCCCCTTTCTCCCCTCCCTAACCCATTCGTTCCCAAATAAACATTGAACTATTGATTGTGTCCATGGGTTGTTGGTTTGTTCATTTCTTTTCTCTTTGTTGCTTTTAGTTTTATATTCCGCATATGAGTGAAGTCATACAGTTCCTTGTTTTTTCTGTCTGGCTTATTTCACTTAGCATGATGATCTCCAGGTCCATCCATTTTGTTGCAAATGTCAGTATTCCATCTTTTCTTATGACTGAGTAATATTCCATTGTGCATATGTACCACAGCTTCTTTATCCAGTCATCTGTCACAGGGCACTTTGGTTGTTTCCATGTTTTGGCCACTGTGAACAGTGCTGCTATGAACATTGGGGTTCCTTTTTTAATTTTTTAGGTAAATTACAGAAATCATGATAGCCCATTTATAAATATTTCAGTATTTACCTCTCAAAAGATCTTTCTTTTATAACACAACACAAACAACATCTAAAAACATTAACAATTCACATATATAATCTAAAACTCAGTCCATATTCAAATTTCCAGGTTCAGATTATGTTGTTTTGGTTTGATTTCTTGCTTCTCCACTTAATAACAATGTAACATTTGGCAAATTATCTAACTTCTCTAAATCTTATTTTTTCTATCTGCACAATAGAGGTATCATCAGCCTTACAAAGTTGTTGTGGGAATAACATTAAATAATTAAAAGGATCAGATATTGTGCTTTTAATGATAAAATCTCAGCTATTGAATTGCCATCAGTGGGAAGTAGTAGTTTTTGATATAGCATTCAGTTAGCAGCTATGCGTTATAATACCAGTTTCTTTCCCTCTGTATTGCTAATAACTAGTGATATGTATTTACAATATGCTTGTTGTGGTCAAAATTGAGTGTGAAGTAGAATTTTTATTGATTTGATATAAGGTTTTCTGAGTCCATGGCCTCATTAGAATAACTCTCAAACCACTTTAACTCATTGCTCACTTAGTTGAGTATAATGACTTAATACATTAATAAGATTTGCAGATATGTATAATTATTTCCAGTCTTGATTCACACCTGAAAGTAACAAACCCATTTTTTTTAAATATTGCAAAAACATAAGAATAACTGAACATGTAATTTGATGCAGTGCCTTTCAGGTTTTATTTTTCAATAACTAATGAATATCATTTATTATTTTAATGTTCTTGCAGTGTTGGAGCCACTTTGCATTTTAGAAATCATGATTATGCAGTAGCATATGTAATTACACAAATTTTAGACATAATGAACAGAAATTACTAACACTTAGACTATAAATCACCATCATGTTATATTTTAAATTACCACTGGGTGTTGTGACATGAGGCAAAACATGATAACCTCACAATGTACTGCCTACTGAATTCTGCACTTTAGGAATAGAAAAGCTACACAGCTGCTTGTCTTCTCACTAATCTCTCACCTCCACACAAAAATGCTTCATAGCTGGAAAAAAAGTTTATTTTCTGATTTAATCGGGACCAGATGTTGGTTAATTGAAAAGTCCATTAAAGTAGAATTCATCGCAGAAGGCTTTTACTCAACTTCTTTGTACCCTGATCCCTGGCCCCATGGATTTTTTTTTATGCTTTCTAATCCTTCATAAAACATAATTAGAACATGGAGGACATCAATTATTTTAATCAGTTCATTAAGACAGATTTGACTGTATCAACATTATTTTAGGGTTTTTTTCCTAGTTTAAAAATGTATTTTCTGTTTTTACTAAAGTTGATTGACTTCCTTTAGAGTTGTGAGAGGTCTTTGCAGGATGGGAGAGTCTAGAGATTCTACTTTCAGGTTAGAAAAATAATCTGGATTAAAGACTAAGAGAATTTGACAATGGCACCATGTAAAATTGACCTATAGGGGTTCCCCTGGTGGTATAGTGGCTAGGTTTAGGCGCTCTGAAGGCTGCTGCCTGGGTTCAATTCCCAGTCAAGGAACTACCCTATCCCGCAAAAAAACAAATTGACCTAGAAAAGCAGTGAAAAGCCTTGTTTCAGCTTTGACTAGCCTTGGCAGGGCCTGTATAATCTAATTTATGTCTGTGTATGCAAGAAAAAGGAAAGAGAATTATGTGCGCCTTCTTTAGTTTTTGATTTTGTACTATTATCAGTCCTAATATTTTAATGTGTCTCAATCCTGTCATTTTCAAAGTAACTCCATGTACTTCGTAATAACCAATTATGTAGAACAAGTATTAAAAGTAAATACTAAATACAGTGTTCTAGGAATCTGTTGGGGGTACTCATTTTGCTCAATGTAACAAAGCTAGTAGATTAACAATGGATAATGGTGATATTGAAATCTTCTCAATACTGCTTTCTCTAAATGTGTTGATTAGGGGAAGGTTAGATAAATAATTTGTACCTTCCAGGAAAATGCCTCATGTAGTAATTTGCATTTCTCCCATGTAGATTTGCTCCTTAATTTTCCTTTGATATGACTATGCCTTTTGTATCGGCTATGTACCTTTAGCTTCAGTTTTATAAAACTAACCCTTTTTAGCTTGGAGATCTCTTTTGCTTCTTTTTTTATTTCAAAGTTTAATTTTTATTATTATGTGGTCAGCAAAACCTAAGCTACATCATTCAATTGAGTAAGGCTTTTCTTCATTGGGAGAAATTACAATTATTTTTATAATTGCCGTGTCTGCATCTGGAGTTTTAGGTCTACCATAAAGGTGGCATTTTGTATTGGAATAGGATACAAAGATAGATGAAGAAAGTCTTGGACTGAAGAGCAGGGAAAGGAACATGTCATTCTATAAGGGATAGCAGGACCAGTTAGCATGCATAGCAAGAATAGGGAAGGTAATTCTCACATCTGTCCATAATTAGGCCTCCCTGCAAAAGGATTGCTCAGGTTGAGTTGTGAAGTGGATTAAGAGCATTTGTATTCATTATCTTATCATTTCAATGTAGATTTATTTGTAATAAATAGAACAGCAGATGAGGAGAAATGGATCTTTTTGGCATATTCTTGAATCTTTTTGTAGAGGGTAGAATCTTAATTTCCAAGCACAAGAAGAAGGTTGATTGATATCTGTGATGAAAATATTTTCTAAAATATGGTATACTCTTATAAAAAACTTGCATGAAATATTTTTTTCGTTTTAAACCTCAATTTTTTTTTCAGGAAGTGATAAAACACACTAAAAGAAATGTTATGGAATATATTAAAATATTTATAATTTCAATTTCTGTGTACTAAAATATTTTTAAAAATCTGATCCTCTGTCTAAACAATTGATGAGAAAAAGATTGTGTTTAAATTCCACTGGATAGAAGAGACAGATTAAGTAAACATTACAAAAGAAGGGGAAACTCAGAATTTCTTTTCAATTAAAGCAAAATGAAACAAAACAGAGACATCTAATTAAGAAGATGTTCATGGAGTACTTTACATGAAAATACTGGATATGCATAATTTTTCTTTTATTTCATGCTAAATATAGGAAAGAAAGCATGGAAAAAGTTCTGAATGTGGAGAAATCTTTTCTCTGATTAGCTGAGCACACTCAAAAAAGAGAAGGAAAGATAGTGGCAAAGGCAAAATCAATTTGCAATGATTTTGAGGTTGTGTTCCCTGCAGTCGCAGAAAGATTTACCCTAAAATGTCTTAGGAAGAAATTTGTTCTCTAAGAGAATGAATAATAAAGAAAGGTATAATTGAGACTATGAAACAAATTATGGAATAAAATTTGTATTATAATTTAGTTTTAGTGAACATGGTAAACAATTTACTACTAGGGACGGGTTTGGTAAACTGTGGCATGTGGGCCAAATCAGGCCTGTGGCCTGGTGTTGTGCCCATTAAATGAAGAATAGTTTTTATAATTTTAAAAGATTTTTAAAAACAAACAAACAAAACAGTGAAAATACCCACAAAGGCCTAAAATATTCACTATTTGGCTTTTTACAGAAAAGGTTTGCAGATCCCTGTTTTAACTAGAGGAACTTTTTAAAGAAAGTACATTTAATGTTTGCTATTGTTTATTTTTAAACATCCTTTAAAAAATAAAACAAATGTTTTCTGGGAAAAATTGGTGTATTTCTGCAGCTATTGGGGTACTATGGGCTCTATATTTAATTGTCTGGACTCTGCTTTTTGAAGTGCTAGCTTCATGATTTTAAGTTATTCAACTTGTCTGAGATTTAGTAATCTCAGTTACTGATTTTCCTCATTAGTAGTATATGTACACGATTATGGGATCTACCTCATGGGTTTTTTGTGAAGTTTAAATGGGGGTAATGAGCATCACATGTGTAGCAGTATCTGACACAAAGTAAATGCCCAATAAATGTTAGCTATTATTATTTGTGAAATTGTTAGATACAAACTTTCTAGAATTATCATAACAAGGAAGCAGATTTACCGTGCTTATACAGGTTTTTGTGACATGCATGTTTCTGCCCAAGGGAAATTTATATTCACTTTGAAACCCATTAAACATTTTGTCTTCCCACTGAAGGCTGTGGAAAATAACTCACAAGTATGAAGTGTCACAAGTATGCAGACAATACTTGCAACTGGCTAGAGATCTTGGTAAGAGCTCAAAGTAGAGAAACACACAGAACCACAGCACCAAAAAAAAAAAAAAAAAAAAAAAAAAACCAAACTATTTTCAGAGTGAATAAAGCAAAACTATCAATGCTTTATACAACTTGCCAAAAAAACTAACACCTTTCATTTACAACTGATGAAGTAAAGTTTGAACCACCGCATGTGCAGAAACTAAAATAAGCCACGTCTCACCCAAGATTGGCTTGGGACAAGCCTTAAATGGTAGCAGATAAATCTATCTTATTGAACACAGAGATGTCTCTAATGAGAAAATCTCTCCTCTGAAATAGAATGGCCTTAGACATTATTACTGCCTCAAAAACAGTCACCTGTACCATTACCTGAACAGAGTGTTGTGTGTTCATAAATGAGTCTGCCTACGTATTGTTCTTATTAAATCACATGAGGACACAAATGAACACCCTGAATATTTTGACCCCCAACCCATGGGACTTAATAAATCAGTGGTTTGGATCGTGGGGCTCTTAGTGGAAACTTATTTTGTGAATCATTACTTTAATCTGTGTTTTCTCTTACATGGGTCTATATTGTTGCTATGGTATTTGCCTCCAATGCAGCTGGATAGCTGCCAAAACAGCCACCTCCATGCTGGTGAAACCCTTGCTGGCTGCTCAGGGCATGGTGCAGAAGGGAATGGGGATGTGAGAGCCAGTTAGGGAGATGGAGTGTTGGAGGATGCTATCGAGGGGATGAGACTCCTAGATGACTCTTGAGCTGGATCTGGGCAATCTGAGGCTTCTTGCCCCTTTCACTGTCCTTGGAAGGTACATTCACCCACTGTTTCCCTAGCCGGAGCCATTTCAAGGATGTCATCTTGAGAGAGTAAGGTGTTATTGAGGCCACCTGGACTGAGTACATGACTGACCTCAGTTAAGGCCTCTATATAAACTTCTGAGATTCTTTGCAGGTGGCAACCTAATCTTGCTGCCATTAATGACAAGCCTGATAAGCTCCCTTGGTTAAACCTGCTACTTACCAATCTGGAGAAGTTGTTGTCTTACTTATGTCTCTCCTTGCCCTCCATGTACAGGGGCCAGCTCGCAAACCAGTAATGTTATGTTAGGTATGGCTGTTTTAGGTTTGTTTGCAGATATTCTTTATTATTTTGAGGCAAGTCCCCTCTACTCTTAGTTTGCTGAATTTTTGTCATAAATAAGTATTGAATTATTTAGAAAGCCTTTTCTGCATTCATTGAGATGACCATGTGGTTTTCATTTTAGTATTTCACTATTGTGAATTGCAATTTAGTTGACAGGCAGTATTATATTAGTTTCAGGTGTACAACATAGTGATTAGACATTTATATAATTTACAAAGTGATCCCCCTGATAAATCTAGTACCTATTCTGACACCATACATAGTTATTACAATATTACTGACTATATTCCCTATGCTAAACTTCATATCTCCATGACTATTTTGTAACTACTAATTTATACTTTTTAATCCCTTCCTATTTGTCACCCATCCTCCAAACCCCCTCCCAGCTGGCAAACATCAAAATGTTCTCTGTATCTGAGTTTGTTTTTGTTTTGTTTGTTTATTTTGTCTCTAGGATTCCTATAAGCAAAATCACATTGCATCTGTCTTTCTCTACCTGACATACTCTACTCAGAATGATATTCTCCAGCTCCATCCATGCCACCACAGATGACAAGAACCCATTCCCTTCCATGGCCAAGCAGTATTCTACTGTATATATGTACTACCTCCTCTTTAACACTCATCCATTGATGGACACCCAGGCTTTCTCTACATGTTGGCCATTGTAAACAATGCTGTAATGAATGCATAGATGAGCAAGTCCCCTAAAAGTAGGTTTTTGGTTTTTTTTTTGTATTAATACCTAGAAGTGGGATTACTGGGTCCTTCTTTGTCTCTTATTATAGCCTTTGTTTTAAAGTCTATTTTGTCTGTATAAGTATTGCTACCCCAGCTAGTTTAAAATTTGCATTTTAATGAAATATCTTTTTCCATCCTTTATTTTCATGAAATATCATTTTTCATCTTTTCTATCTGAAGAAAGTCTTTTGTACAGGTCTTGGTTTCTTATTCATTCAGCCACCTTTCTGATTCACATTGCAGTGAGAAGGGAAGAGTCTCCAGTTGTCCCTGGGCACTTTACTCTGTTTGGTATTTTAATGTGTTAGAAAAAGCTTCCACTTCATGGGCGGCTGGGCAACACACCATTTCTTCTGCCTGAATGGCTGTTCCTCCCTCAGTTTTACCCACTTCTCCTCCCAGTTCAGGCTAAATATTATATTTTTAACGATACCTTCTCTGATAGCTTCAGACTAGGTTAGGCCCACTATTATGTTTTCATACAACATTGCAGTGTAATTAAAGCTTACTATAATTCTTTGTTTCCTGGCTAAGTTCCTGACTTGATCACAAGCTGAGAGGGGCAGGACCATATGTTTCTGATTCACTTCTGTGTCTTTGGCACCTAGTGTATTTCCAAGCAGGTAAGCTTTTTTTAAATTTAAGGTTTATTGAGTTAAAATTGATGTATAATTGTAAGATATTTGAAATGTACATTGTGGTGATTTGATATATCTAAACAGATATTACCCTCAAGAAAACATACAAACAGCCAACAGATACATAAATAGATGCTCCACTCCATTAGCTATTAGGGAAATTCAAATAAAAACCACAGTGAGATACTGCCTCACACCTGTTAGAATGGCTATTATCAACAAGACATGGAATAACAAGTGTTGGAGATGTAATGAAGAAGAGGAACCCTCATATGCATACATTGCTGGCGGAATGTATGTATAGTTGGTACAACCACTATGGAAAACAGTATGGGGGTTCCTCAAGAAATTAAGAATAAAATTATCATATGACTCAGCAATCCCTCTTCTGTGTGTCTACCTCAAAAATCTAAAAACATTTATCCTTAAAGATATATGCACCCCAATGTTCATTGTAGCACTATTCATGGTGGCCAAGACATGGAAACTGAGTGTCCTTCGACAGATGATTGGGTAAAGAAGATGTGGTACATACTCCTATATATTCCAATGGAATATTACTTTGGCCATAAGAAAAGATAAAATACTGTCATTTGCGACAACATGAATTGATTTTCAGATTATCATGCTAGCGTGTAGGCTGACCAAATGTCCCGTTTTGAATGACACAGTAAGCAACAGTACTGTACTGTTTCAAATGGTATGTATGGTCAGCCTACTGACATCTTAAATTTAGCCCAGTGAGACTAGGCTGACCATACGTACCTTTTGAAATGGTATAGTACTGTTGTTTTCTGTCCCATTTAATATGGGACATCTGGCCAGCCTAGAAGTAAATCAGACAGAAAAAGTTGAGAACCACATAATTTCACTCATATGTGTGATATAAAACTGAAAGCAACAAATGAACAAGACAAAAATACAAAAACTCGTAGACACAAACAACAGTTGAATAATGGGGAAGTGTAGGTAGTAGAACAGGATAAAGGGGGTGCTGGAAGGAAACTTGACTTTGGATGGTGAACACAAAATGCAATATATAGATGATGTATTGTAGTGCTGAACACTTGAAATCTATATAGTTTTACTAACCAATGTCACCTGAATAAATTTAATAAAAATTAAAAAATAATGAAAAAAAGTAATTTTTCATTGTGGCCGAAATAAATGATTTTCTCTGCTATATTTTCTATTATAATAAATATTTGAAGATTGGAAATAATGGCATCACTTTTATCTTAACCCATATATCTTAAACTGATATGATCAGAATAGATATTTTATTAACTGTAAAAAATGGTAAAATCAAGGCCTGCCCCTGGATCTAAACACAATATAATTATATTGAGAATTTCTAAATACTTACCTAGACGATATACTTTATAGTTTCTTTCATACTTCTTGTCTAATGGATTATTGCCAACTGCTGTGTTTAGATGTCTTCATAGTACAGGAGTAGCTGAAGGAAATAAGTGAGAAGGTGGTGGGAGGATTTTTTTTTCATAGCTTGCCTTGTTTATTCATTTTGGAGGTTGAAGGGAAGGTCACAACTAGATTGCAGCTTTTGTTCTAACATAGAACAGGGAGTTGTTACACTTAATGTTGGGCAATTGTCTTTTGTACAGCTATTTCCTCTCAAGGTCCTGCGTATTGTTACCTCCATAAGTTGGGTTGTCTGAATGTCTAAGTTATATTCTCTGATTAGAATAACTTCATTAATTCTTTTGGACCACAAATATAACTAGAACCAGTATTTGTTTGTGTCCTTAAACTTAAAAGGTTCATTATAAGAGCTCCCATTTGTTTCAGGATAAAATATCAACATAAAAAAATATTGGCTCACCAGCATGGTTAAAAAGATTCTTTATAAATTTACAGGAATTTAGAACTTGAAGAAATTTCCTTTCTCTCTGCCTGCTTTCCTCTTTCCCTCTGTCCGTTTTCCTCTCTCCCTTCTTTCTTTCCCTGTTGATTCAACATATTGAGCATCATTATTGTACTAGGCATTAATAATAATTATAATTCATATTGACTGTATAGGATAATTATTTAATCTCATTTTTTCACATGATTTGATTGAATTATATTTATTTTAAAAATTATCTTCATAAGGATACTTTCTAATTGCTTTTTTACATAATTACTAAGGTGATTCACAGTCAAAATTCATCTTTTCCTTTCATGTGTCCCCACAGCCCTCTACTGTTATTCAGCTCATCACATGACTGTTACGCCTATTGAAGTGGGTACAGCTTTTTGCAACCTCCCTCCATAGAACCAGGGTGAGACCTTTGTAAAGAGCAAGCCCTCAATATATTTTGCTGTAAATTATTTTTATTTTACCTTTTAAAACAATGAAAATATAATTTTACATTTCTTTCAGATGAAATAGCAACATTAGCCTTATTTGAATTAAATTTATTTTGAAAAATATATAAATCCTTAATATATATATATTCTAAAATATTTAAGAAATTAGATTTATTGTCTTGGACAACAGTCAGATCACTTGTGGATATGTGTCTTCATTCTGCCCGCCAACTGATTTGAGAAACTGTCTGGCTACCTGTCCTTGTAGTCCAGGCTTCTCAGATTCATGTCCCGTGAAGCCACCCATTTCCAGGGAATTTTCTTCTAGTATTGCTTCTTTTGTTTTTGTATGAACTTATCCTCTGTTTAATTATGACTGAATAACGGAGGTAATTCTGATTTTATATATTGTATTTTGTTTTTGGCTTTGGTAACATATGTCTTTGACCTGTTTTCCAATATAGGAAAGAGTGTCTCCATAGAACTTTTTCTTTTCCTTCTGAGAGAACTCTAGAATTTGCCAAAACCTGGGTATGGAAACTTTGCCAAGTTAGCAAATTTATCTGGAATTATCTTTTGTGTTTCTTAATTAAGACATTATGTATTAAACTCATATAAATGAAATAGTTTATAATCTAGTTGCTTGGTGATGTAAGGAGGTAAGACATTATATATTGGGTTAACAATAGAATTTTCTGGGATTAAAAATATTCATAGTTTTATTCTGTCTCAAAGTCAATCCTCAGGAGTGTGCACCAGAGGAAAGTTACAAAAACAATTTCTACTTAGCAGTAAAAGGCTTATTTGATATTTTAATTCCTTCTCTTTCACTTAACCTCAGATAATTGACATCACTTGTGTTCACGAGAGGTGAGAACCTCTGAATTTGCCATGTTTCATGGATGATGAATTGAGGAATTTTTTGGTTTTTTAGAATGCTTTATTTTTTGGAAGTGACATTTGAAATTATTTTAGTTTCTTTGTCTTGTTCTGGATTGGAAGGTCTTTTGCAACACTGATTTTCTAAGCTCATGAGATCTTGTTGCTATGTTGAAACAGTTTTCTGTTTTAGCAGAAACATCATATTAGCTGAAGCCTTTGTTGTGTTTTATGGCAGCATCTTGCTTGTTTTCTAGCTGAAAGACAGAAAATCTTTCACACTGTCTTCTACTTCTTGGCTTTTCAAGATATTTACTCTGTTGGTGATTCAGTAGGTATTTTGGAGAAGGACCTGAGTGTGTTTAAGTAGATATATAAAAATTCTTAAGTGTAAAACTAACTTCTAACTTTATATTCATTTGAAAATATGAACTTTTATGCATTGGGCTTGCTCAAATCAGAGTGGAGGCTTTAGAGATAAAAGGATGGAAGTAAACACTTCAGGGCTGATCACTTGCACAGGCTTCTTCTCACACCTTGGGAATAACCCACCCACCCTTCCATCTTGCAAATTGATTTGGATTTCAAGACTAATGACACCACACACACCAGGAAGATATGAATGGGTTTATTATTTACATGATGAGACTTTCTGGGGAGATCAGCACAGGTGTAGGCTTGTCCAGCAGTCTTGAGGAAAGCAGAGAGAACAAGTTGGGCCATTATGGTGGTTAGGAGTGGGTCTGGGGAAGAGTTCACCATGGTCTTAGGGTTCGTAAAGTTTTAACTGTTCTCAGGCACTGAAAGACATGTCGTACACACTGGCCTTATTACCTTAGTTTCCCAGATTGTGTAGCTAGAGATGAGGATGAGGATTTAAATGCTGTCAATGCTTAAACATAAAAAATGAAGTGTGCCTCTTTATTACAGAAGGACACCTAGCAATGTGGTCATATGTTTTGTAATATTTGAAGAAACAAAATATTTAACCATGATTGGTTAAGATCACTATCTTTTTCCTCTTCAGCATCCCCCCATCTCACTTTTCTTTGTGTCTGGTGGTGTTGTAAATGATGCTGCAGGCATTTTGGAAAACAGGTTATGAGGAAGTTATGATGAGAATATATTCATTTTAGGTATATTAGGATATATTTATGTGGATCATAGTCACTTTTAGTTATAGTTGAGTTATTGCTAGCTTTTCCACTGTAAAAAAAGGGTTATATAAATAATTATACTGTCCACTGTGCAAACTTACTTGATATGAATATGCAAGGCCAAAGGTCATATCAGAGTAAGAACATATCTAATGTACTGAACAACCAAAGAAATGTGGATAGAGGAAGAAAACACAGTTTGAAAAGTACAGAGCCAGAGGTGAGTCTGTGCAAAATTCTTCATTCATCAGATATGTAAAATTGTAAATAGAAGATGTAAACATGAAAACTCTTGATGTCATTATTCAGCACATAAAATTATAAATATCTATCTATTGATTATCTATCTATCTACCTATCTATATGTATCTATCATCTTCCCTATCTCAGGAATATCATGAAATAGAATTTTCATTTTTTATAGTGCATGACCAGAGCTATTCAAACAGTGGGTGCATCTCTGTGTTAAGCCACATGTTTTGTGCATATTCAGGAAATATTAATGCTAACATTGTCAACAATATTATAAAACCCATAATATACTACTAAAATTGAGAACATAATTAATAAATGGCCATCATTTTAAAAGTATTTAAATTATATTATTTTTATAAGAAAACTTTAAATACTTTGAAATGGTACAGCTCACATATGAAAGAAGCTTGGTAAGTTTTCTAATATTTGATAATGATTTAAAAATTTACATGCTATTGCCAACAATGAGTTGTAAAGTTTAAATGAAAACTTTAAGCTATAATATCAATAACAAAGATATTTTAATCAGTCATACTAAAGGAAAGCTGAATTTCACAGGAAAATCATTTCACGTGAAGCAGTAATCAAAGAATTTACAAAAATGCAACAAAACAAGAATTATAGACATTTTGTAGGTAGTTAACTATTAATATTTTATTTGGGAGGGATTGTCAGATTTTTAGAATTTATAATTTGTTTAGATTTATATGTTTCTAAATAAAAGTTCAATATGTGCATAATTTATAATTTTATATTTTTTCTTTTTTTAAAAGAAAACATCCCAAACTGTATAAGATTTAAGTCACACAATATCTGGATCTGAACTATGATCATAGCATAGAATATGGAGGTCAGTCATTTCATCTCTCTTTAGGAGTAGATTGTACCGTAACGTAATCAAGCACTAAAGATTTATTAGTATAACTACTACTGTTGTTATCTTTACTGACAAACAAAAGTAAAGGTGAACTGATCTTGTTTACCTAATGCTATTTGTGGGAGATATGTGAGATTCTATGAGAGAGAGATTATGAGTAAATATGAGACAATTGGCTTTATTAATTGCTTCATCGGGGATTAATAATATAGAAAGATATAGAAAGTGCGCATTTCGTAGTTTTAATATCCATAAGTTTATGGTTTACCAAGAGAGTAGATAAAACATGTGACTGACTTCACTCAAATGTTGAATATAAAAGTGAAAGAACCAAAGAAACAAAAACTCATGGACACAGTCAATAGTTTAGTGGTTACCTGAGGGTAAGTGGGGAGTGGGTGGGAGAGGAATGAAGGGGTGGGAGAGAAGGGAGGGGAAGTCAAATATACGGTGATGGAAAGAGAACTGATTCTGGGTGGTGAACACATAGTGCAGCACATAGACGATGCACTGTAGAATTGTACACTTGAAACTTAGGTAAATTTTGCTAACCAATGTCACCCCCCCCCCAAATTTAACAATTAAAAAATACAAAAAAAACCCCACAAAACAAACAGCTCTGATACTTTTATTCCACATAATGGGGATGATAATAGTTTTGGGAATTAAATAAATTGATATTTTTAAAGCTCTTAGTGTTTGGCACTAACATACATGTGTTAAATAAAAAAAAAACAAAATTGTGTTGGTGATGGCTTATGTAGTCTTTTCCTGTCCCATCTGTAAATATCCAAGTTCAGTAGTACTAAGCTGTCTCTGTTAGGTGAGGCTCTTAGATTTCCCAGGCTAAGTACAGAAAGAATACCTCCTACCCCCTGCCCCATTTTGTCACATTTCAAGTATTAATTTTTGTCAAGGTAATAAATATAGTTCATAAATCAAATGCTACTATAAGGGGAAAAATTGTTGGCCCTATTTCATCCCTTCACAGTTAGGTTGCTCTTGGTTTTACAAATCTTTAAGTTGTTTCTTCTAGTATTTGCCTCTATATTTTAAAACCATGAGCTTAACAACTATTTTAAGAATTGGTGGTCTTTTAAAGAAGTATAACATACTTCCAGTAAAGTGTGCACATCTTAACCTTCACATTTTACATCTCAAATATTTACATATGTTACATATGTATACACCTGTGTGCCCAGAGTCCAGATCAAGACAAGGAAGATTTCTAGCTTCCCAGGGATTCCCTTTGCCTTCTCCTAGCCAAACCCTCCCAGAATAACTCATCTGTCATTTTAGGTCAGGATTCCTTAACTTCAGCACTACTGACACTTGTAGGGCCTGTGCTGTACACTCTAGGTTGTTTAACAGCATCACTATCTTTTGTCAATTACATACAAGCAACATTCTTCACTGATAATTGTACAGTCTCCTCTTTGCTGGACAGTCAGTGTACACTAGTGTATTTTCTATAAATTCTCGACTGGAACATATTTTGTGGCATGACTTTATGAAGAAAGAAGCCCAATTTGTAATTCGGTTGGGAGTTAGGGTGGAGTATTTAGGGGCAGAGGGAGCCAAGTATCCAAGTCCATATTGACCTTATCATTTAGATGGAAAACCTTTGTATACTTTCTTGTTACATAAAATAAGAAGACTAGTGTAATTTATAGACCAGATTGAAGTGGAATCTGTAATATTTGGGATTGAATATTTTCATAATTTATATTAGTATCCATGCATCCTATCAATCTGTGAAAGCAGAACACATTACAAAAAGCTGGTATAGAAGGCCTGTAATCTGGTTTTGGCAGCTATAAAGCTTGGTTCTGTCACTGGGCAAGTAGACCCTGATTTTCTTTTCTTTTTTTTTTGACCCTGATTTTCAATCGATCCATACATAGTTTGTAGTATTAAGCTGCTTAATCAGGGGAGCAGCTGCAGTACCCCAAGTAGCACAACGGTAGTTTGAAAGCCACAAGGTTAGACTGCAACATTGTTCTGGTATGTTACCCAGTAAAAGTCCAGTGTCATGTCAGAAACTCTGATTGACCTGTGCTGGAAGATTAGTGGGTGATGACACCTAGAAAGGACATTGGGGAAATTTGGCATGTGGTGCCCTAAAGTAAGAGTTCAGAGCTGTTCATAAAAGGCCAGTCACACATAGATACATGTACATATAACTGACTTTTCATACATTCCATAAAGACTTGGTAAAATCTTTTGTGTAAAAGAGTAAAAAAACAGTCGAGACAAAATTTTGAACTGATAACAACATACCTCACTGATATTAAAAGATTGATGGAGCACAAAATAAGTCTGTAATCATATTTTCTGAAAAGTAATTATCTGCTATAATCAAAATTCATTATTTGAAAGATATTTTGAGGGGAGATAAAATGATCAACTTATTAAGATATTATTTCATGTTTTATATTTTTGGGCTCCAATGCTATACTTAAGAAAGGACCTTTAAAGTTTTTAATATATATATTTATTTTATATTTGCATTGATATATTTATGTATTTTTTTCACTTCTATTTTTTATTTTTTCTTTGAAATTATGTTATTTACTTATATTTTTATTACCTAGTTTCCTGATAGATATGTGCATTTCCGAAAAAACCAATAAAAATTGATACGATTTTATAATTTATTTTGCTCCTTTTTCTGTGCAAGAAGCCAAGAACTCTCACATATTTTCTTGCTTATTTATTTGGCTTCAAGATGATGAACCAGGTCACTATGTGCTGGTAGTTTCTCATTAGTGATTCATCCTTCTCAGCTTAGCTCTCCACCCTGAGAGGATGACCATACAAACTTTATTACAGAGGTTCCCTTGTCTGTGAGATTTTGGTTGGAGTCCATGGATGAAAGCAATATATGCAAAAGAATGAACCTGAGCTATGAACTCTCTCCATATACAAAAATTAACTCAAAATGGATTAAAGACCTTCATATAAGACCTGCAACAATAAACTGTATAGAAGAAGACATAGGTACTAAACTTATAGACCTAAGATTCAAGGAAGACTTCATGAACCTGACCTCAAAGGCAAGGGAAGTAAAAGCAAAAATAA
>PVJL010014238.1:0-28919 GCA_004026885.1 Lyroderma lyra | reverse complement strand
GTGCGTGTGCGCGTGTGTGTGTGTGTGTGTGCGTGTGCGTTCGTGCGTGTGCGTGTGCGCGTGTGCGGGGGCCCTGCAGGATGCACAGGCGGTGCTCCCTAACTCCTGGCACTGCTCATCTATGTGGACACTGAGAATCCTTCTAGGGCTGCACGGTGGTCTTCACTTTCTAAAATAGATCCCTGAGTGTTTGCTATTGGGAGGAACACGGAAATGGACCCCGAGGAAGAGTCAGGGACTGGTTTCAACTCTGATTCAAATGAGTAAGGAGGAACCTTTCTGGTTTCCATCCGATGTGGGGCTCTGAAGGTACGGAGAACACCGGAGTGGGGTTTCGGCACACACACACACTGGCCAGGGGAGGTGCTGCATGCAGGAGCTGAGGCACAGCCCCTGTCTGGGGCGCAGGGAAGTGCTGTGTCAGGACCTCACAGTGTCCAGCTCATTCGAGAGCTTTTCAGTGGAAGACAGTTGCACCTCCCTGGTTATGGGGCACCTTCAGAGGATAGGGGCCGGGACAGGAATGAAGGAGTCCATCCACAGAGGTGGCCACCTTCTAGAGGAGGAAGGTTCACTCCTTTCCCAGGCTCATCTCCTGAACCGTGGGAGTGACCGTCCTAAGGAAACAATCTGGGACAGAGTCCAGGGACCCCAGGGTAAAGGCCAACTCCACCCCTCTCTCCTGAGGGACACCTGAGGATGCAGAACCACGTCCTGGCTGAGGGGCAGATGACAGAGTGAGTTCCTCGAGAAGTGCTGACCAGCATTAGCATCTCACCCTCACAGCAGCCCAGGGGAGGCCAACACAGGAGACATTATAAGGGATCTGCTCAGAGCAACTGAGGATGGAGGGACAGTGAAAGGGGCTAGCTTGGGGACAGAGCTGGAGAGATTGGGAAGTGGGTAATATTATAGAGGGACCCACGAGTTAACACCTCTTCTCTCACAGGGTCCCCAGAAGGAGGCTCTGGGCTGCAGACAGGGAGGCTGAATCCAAGGCACTGGGACTCCCAGTCTCAGCAAAGACCCTCATGTCCAAGTTTGGCCCAAGAATGACGGACCCCTTCCATGTTCAAGGACCATCTTGACTTCACTGGTGAGTTCACGAGTCATTATCAGCCTCTTGGTTTGTCAGGGCAGTTACAACGAGGTACCATAGACAGGGTGGCTCAGATGACAAACACTTTTTCCGTCTCGTGGTTCTGGAGGCTGGAAGTCAGAGTCGGTGTCTGGTGAGAACCCCTTTTCTGGTTAGAGACGGCTGACTTCTCACCGAGCCCGCACAGGTGGGAGGATTGATGGGGCTCCCAGCTTTCTCTTACAAGCTGTTCCCATTCACCGGAGCTCTGCCCTCATGACCTTCTCACCTCCCAAGTTTCCACCTCCTGGAACCATCACACCTGGGCTAGGATTTCAACTTGTGAACTGGGGGAGGGGGATGCAAACATTCAGTCCCTAATGGCAAGGGCCTTGATGAGAAGGAGAAGTTGTGTAAGATTCTTAGCACCTCTACAGGGTTCCGGGGAGTGGGTAGGAGAGACACTGTTTCTCCTGAAACAGAGATTGAATTTCTGTTCTCTGTGGTAAGTGGGGCTGGCACTCAGAGCTGAATAAATTTAATTTAGTGAAACAAATAACTGTGACATGTGTTACACACCAGGTTGTAGAGTTCATGTTCACAGTCCCACAGCCTGAACTGAAAAGAGCAGAGAGAAATACTAAAAACTGCATCCAACACTGGAGGGATTAAATAAGGACACGGGAGAAGACACAAAGCTAATTCACTGCCAAGTGACGCAGTGCTAGAGGCGGATGGGCACGGGCCTGAGGCCTCCTCTAGGTGCCATCCCTGGCAGCATTCACGGGCATCTCTGCCTGGGAGTAACCCCGTCCTCTCAAACCCATCCTCTGGGTCTGGGTTTAAAGGCCCAACTTTCTCACCAGTTCCCAGACCCCCAACTAGGTTGGCTCCGGTGTTATTCTCCCCTCAGCACACTCCGCTGGGGCGGGTCCCAGTGTGATCTACTCACATGTCCCTAGGCTGCAGCTCAGGGCTTAGGGACGTCTGCCCTGTGCACTGTGGGCCTCTGGTTGCCGGCATGGTGCTCCCTCCACAGCCGTAGGTGCCGGGAGACTTCATAGTGAAGTCATTTTAATACTTTTTTTTTTTTTTAATGTGGGTGGTTCCCTAGCTGGGAATCAACCCAGGCTGCAGCGTTGACAGTGCCGGAGCCTTAGCCACACCACCACCAGGGAGGTCCCATGAAGTCATTTTAAATGACCAGCAATGGATTTTCTTTCCTGGCAGCTCCTCCGTCTCCCTGTCCCCGCCACCCCTACCCACCACAGCCCTTCATCGTGAACATGGGAGATAGGCTGAGGCTTGTCCCGACATGGAAGGAGAAACCCAGAAAAAACAGAAGCAAAATCCTGATAGCACACCGAATTGCGGCGATGGGGTGTGTTTACTACCTTGACTGTGGTGATAGTTTCCTGGATGTATATATAAGTCAAAACTTAACGAACGGTACACTTTACAGACGAGCTGTTGACTGTAGTGGCTTCTCTCTCAATCGGGCTGTTAAAAACGAGGTGTGGCCTTTGAGCCAGCTCTCAGGTGGGCGGTGGAACATTTAAAGCGGAGATAAGTTCTGAAAGACCAGTCGTTAAGAAAGGAAAGAGCTGGGAATCCCAGACTGGGTTTAACTGTCAAGGATGCAGGGGGTGCAGGACACTGGAACCAGAGTGGTGTTCCAAAACTGGCTGGGGGCCCCCAGGGCTGGCTGACCCTCAGATGCCCGAGCCCACCCACAGCGTCCGCCCCAGGAGGCCTGGGGAGGAGTGCTCAGGGAACGAAGCTGCTGCTGGTGCAGAGAGCACACTTTGAGAAGCTCTGGCCTAGAGCTTCGGTGGAGTGAGGATGCAAACAATTTCCCGCCGTAAAAGACAGGAGTTCACTAGAAGGAAAGGGATGATGATTTGCAGTGGGCAAGACTAAAGCTTTGAGGTTGGGGTCCCTCAGAAATGCCCAGCGTCCTGTGATTGATTCTGCTATTGGGCAAACTCCAAATGGTAAGAGAGGTGGGGGGAGGGGGGCTACCTCAGACCCGTCAGGGCTGTGAGAGCTAAGCTGTGCTAACTGCCTTCCCTCGCAGGGTGTAGTCTGGGGCACTGACCTTCAGCAGAAATGAGGCCTTGAGAGCTAAGTTAATTTTAGTAGGGGACAAAAAAGACAGTTCCATCTTTGTGTGCTGACTTCGGGATTATTCAACATTAAGCCTGCTGGGCATGAATTCAGACGGCACTGCCATGCACTGAATGAAGGTCAGGGCATCTTCAGGAGGGAGCTGAAGTCTTGGAGGGTCAGCAGGCCTTCGGGGCGTCAGAGTGGAACCAGAAAAGAAAACGTCCAGAGATAAGAAAGCACAATCCCTAACCTTGATGTGGGTGAAAGCTGCAGGGGATTTAAGTCCTACCTCAGCAGACGCAGGAAGATCTCAGCCAAGGTCAGCTCAACGCTGAGCGGAGTCCAGGGGCTTATGCAATGCTATGATGTGTCGCTGGCCTGCGCCAGCTAAGAGGAGAGAGTGCTGGGTCACTCTGTGACAGACACAGCTGTCAGAGTGTGGGGTGGCAGAGCCTACTTAGGGTTGTGGTTGAGTTGGGAGCAAAGGAAGTGGTACCCAAGAGGACAATCATCTTTGGGATCAAGTAGTCATTATTTAGCCAATATTTATATTGTAACACACACAGAAGACACATCTTGCTCTGCTAAAATGAAGGATTTAGAAATAAGTTGCAAGCAGTATCTTCCATAGCAGAGGGTTAGTCTTCTGGGGAAAACCAATTACATCCTATTTGCAAACCTTTATTGAGGATCTAAGTGGGGATCCTCTTCACACAATGAGATACCCCTTCACACTCATTAGGATGAGTAGAATCAAAAGAACTTGGGATGGCAAGGATGTGGAGAAATGGGAACCTTCATGCATTACTGGTAGACATGTAAAATGGTGCAGCCACTATGGAGAACAATCTGGAAGTTTCTCAGCAGTTAAACATAGTTATCCTAAGATCCAGCAATTCCACTCCTAGGTCTATACCCAAGAGAACTGAAAATATATGCCCACACAAAAACTTGTATGTAAATATTCATAGCAACATTATTCATAATAGCCCCAAAGTGGAAACAACCCAGACGTCTATCAACTGATGAATAAACCAAATGTGGTATATCTGTACAAGGGAATACTACTCAGCATAAAGAGCAATGCGGTACTGATGCGTGCTACAAATGGACACGCTAAATGAAAAAAGCCAGACATAATAGGCCACACATTGTATGAGTCACTTATATGAAATGTCCATAATAGGCAAATCCATAGAGACAGAAAATGGATTAGTGATTGCCAGGGTCTGTGTGGGTGGCGAGTGACTGCTAATGGATACAGGTTCTTTTTTTCAGGGTGACGAAATGTTCTGGAATTAGATAGTGGTAATGTTCACACAACGTCATACTAAAACCCACTGAATTGTACAGTTTAAGAAGGTGAATTTTACCTCATTAATAAAAGTACTCCCATTAAGAACACATCTGCACTCAAACGTACACGCCCCTATAGTCTTCGATGATTGTGACAGCAACAATGGCTATTAACAACATCCCCCCACCGCCCCCTACACCTTTCTAAAATGCTCACTGGAGTAACTGGAATTGTGTATACTAAATGCTTTTTTTATATAATGAAAAGGCCAGAAGTTTCTTTTATAGTTTGGGACACCTGCTATAGAGGGGGCTTCTCACTCAATAGTCATCCTATCTTAGAGAAGGGTTTAAACAGTTCCTCTGATCTTTTACATATTCAAAAATATTACTTTTGAAACTGATGTTTAAATGGAGAAAGTAAGATTTCAGAAGTCGCAGCTTCAAAGCTGGAATTCATGAAGCCGTGTAGAAGTTATAAAGCAGTATCAAATAATGAAATTAAAGTGTTTCTAACAGTTATACGGGGATTCCTTTGCGACCTGAAGAATTTTTTACTGGACTCAAATGTATCTTGGTGGACTACAGAGAAAAGCAAAAACATTTTATAGGTAGATTTTATTTTATAGGAATGCTAGTGCCTGCTAGATCTTACTTTACAGGGATTTCTGAAAATTAAAAAAATACATATGAACGGGCTTTATTCCTGCTAAAGAAACGTGACATATAAATTCAAAGCACCATGATCTTCATTCAATAAAAGTTTATGGAAATGATATAAAATCACCTGGTGAATTCTAGTTTGTACTCAAATTACCTACATATCACATTTTTCACTCACTCCATAAAAGAGTTAGATAGCCCTGTTTCTTTTCATTTTTGAGCGCTTGAAATGAAATGAACTCACTTCCCGGAAAGGAGGCGATGAGCTGTCAAATATTAGGAGAAGGATTGTGTGAGCAATGAAAATTCATGCTGATAGTTACACCCACAGACCCACATTTGATGTTGCTGCCTCACCTCACCACACCTCACCACACCTCACTCGCTCTTTTGTTTTTTAATTCTGATACTCTGCTTGGGAAGTTTAATTTACAAAATTTTAAATAAGCCAAATGTGAGCTTATTTTCACAGGGTGAGTTGTGTCCAGGCTTCTCTCTCTCTCTTTCTATCGAACAGACATGGCGTTCTTAAAATACTGGAGGACAGAAAGATGGGGTCCTCCTCGCCTTTTCCTCCTACTCTGAAGCCATCCAGCCAGGTCAGTGCTCAGGGCCCTGGGGTTTTTCTCTGACCAGTAAGCAGCGTGGAGCGGGTTCTGCCGCGGGGTTCCTCTGTAGCTAGGTCTCAGACCTAAGCCCCCCGAGATGATGTTCCCTGAGGGACTCAGGAGTTCCAGCAAGCAAGGGAGGTGGCCCTTGGCCGGAGTCCGTTCACCTGCTCCCCGCAGGCCTCCCGCACCTTCCCGAAGGCCTGGGACTCCCCAGTCCCCTTGCACCAGCCGCACCATCAGTGCCCGTGTTGGCTACGCGCCCCCTGGACGTGGGGTTCAGGGAGACTCTTTCCCCAGCCCAGCTGTACCTTCTCCCCATCCTCCCCATCCTCAACTCATTCTTCAGTGAAGTGACACGACCACATTCCGACTCACCTACCTGTTAGAGCACGTGGCACACCCACACCAGTCCGCGCCCCCAGCGCCCCCTTCGCCTCCGCAGGAAGTTTCCCGCCCACTTTCCCGGCCTGGAAACGAACTCATCCTTCCCCCGCTGCAGGCCCACCTCCTGAACCCCGCATTTCCTAAGCAGGACGTAGCCGGGCCTCCCGGGCAGCCCCGCCCCCACCCCAGCCCGGGAAGCACCCTGCTTTGGCTGATCCGTGTATTGTGGACTGGCCATCGGCAGCTGAGAAAACACCTTTGGGGGCTGCCCCTGAGCGTGGGCACGGCTGTGAGTTGCCAGCTGCAGAACTTTGTCCCAGAGCTGAGAGCAGCAGGGGGCGGCGGGCGGCCACGGCGGCGGCGGCCGGGAGTTGGAAGGCCGGCGAGGCGGGCCCTTCCCCGGGTTGCAGGGCCTGCTTTTATTTTGGCCTTGTCACATTCTGGCGAGAGTCTGTACTAGTATTGCCAGCTCATTCGTTATGCCCGTAAAATAATAATGCTAGTAATAATAACAATGAATAATAATAACAACAGCGACCTCATTTACTCAGTACTTAACATGTGCCAACGCTCTAAGTGGTTAACCTAAATTTTCTCATTTAATCCTCATAAACTCATAAAGGTTAAATCATTTCCCTTAACCCATGCCAGCCAGGACGCTTTGCCTGAATCCAAAATCCACTGAGCACTCTCTTTTACACATGGCTCGAGGCCTTTAAAACAGGCTGCATTCGGAAGCCCCCAGAGGACCTCACTCATAAAGGTTGTGACCCCCAGGCTCTGGAGGCCTTGAGGTCACTGAAAGGCTGTCAGTTAGTGAGGTCCTACGCACAGAGAGATGGCAAAACCGCGTGCCCCCTCTTCAGGTAGAGCTTCAGGGAAATAACACCGTCAACTCTCAAAATACATATTGATATAAGAGGAAAGCAAAGTCTGCCTTTCCACAGTAGACACTCAAAATATTTTGTGAATCTGAACCCCCTCCTCACAAGGACTCCCTCCTTTGTACTTAGAAGACACTTTTGATTTCTGGGGGTGTGGGTGTGGGTGTGGGTTTGTTTCCCAAGCCTATTTCCTTCCACCATCAGTCTCAAGTCCTTGGGCCGGAGATCCTCAGGCCCATGCTAACTGTAGGTAGAAAAAACAATATCCTTTTCTCTATCATCTTGATACCTGAAACACCCCTGACAGCCTACTGACTCAGGTATTTGTGAACATGCCCTCATCCCCATGTTAACCGTCAGCAGTAAGTTATTTTCCCAGAGCTCGAACATATATTGAGGTTTCAAAACCTAAATGGAAGTTTCACAAGACAATTTGCAAATTAATATTAGCAGAGTCCTTAAATTCCTTGTCAGAAGTGGGCAGTGAATGAATCCCAAATACACAAATAGTAGACACCCAAATAACGCCACCACACACACCCGGCCACCGGCCATCAGAGTTTTAAACCAATGCAGATTCAAGGTCGACTCTACTTGGGCGATTCCAACCACCCAACCCGACCTGTGGGCCCAGTGCTCCCACTGCGGCGAGCCGGGCTTCCCGCCGCTGTAATTTCTTAGCCGGCAGCAAACTTCACGCCCTAGCCTCGCCTCGCCTCGCCTCTCCTTCCAGCCCTGCCCCCTAAGTCACTCCATGCCCCGAATCCTTTGTAGTTGTACCCAATTTTCCTCCAGGCCTTGTAAATCTTTATCGTGGTTTTTTTTTTTTTTTTTTTTTGTCTTTGGCTACATCTGTTTTACTCTGGTGGTGCCCGCCTGCAGGTACAGGCAATAAAGCGGACGGTTCGGGCCAGACCGCCGCGGGAATGCCCCGCCCCCAGGCCCATCCCTGGGCAGCTGCTGCCCGGGGTACTCGCCCAGCTCCAAACCTCCCCCTGCACTCCCGGGGCTCACGGAATTACCCAACCGGTAATTGCCCAGAGCTCTCCTCAACCCGGGCTCTCACCGGCTCCACCTCCAGCCCTGCGAAGGTGCCCTGCCCTCCCGAGTGACTCCAGGCCTTTGCTGAGCTCTCCCCTCCTTCCGAAAGCCCTCCCTCCTCCCACCCTGCCCGAACGGCTCCCGGGGCTGAGGCCCCAGCGCCCTCCCGGCCGTCCGCACTTCCCCGGGTCCCAGTGAAATCGCTCTGCTTCTGGGCCATTGGACTATGGGAAACCTCAAACATATTCAAAAGTAGAGAAAACAGTATAACAAACTTGGGTTCCAGTTGCCCGGGTTCAACAATAGGACCACATGGCCAGTGGCATTCCATGTTTGCCTGTGCATCACTCTGAAGCAAATCCCAGATACTCTGTCATCTCATTCACACGTGTCCCAGGGTACAGCTCAAAGGATTCTTTTTAAAAACATAATCACAATATTATCACACCAAAGGGACAAGGAACTCCTTAAGATCATTAAATTTCCCTTATTGTCTAAGAAGTTACTTTTTACAGATTGTTTAAAATGAGAACCCAAATTAGGCCCACACATTGCCAATAGTGGCTTTGTTTCCTCAGTGCTTTTAATTTAAGCATGCCCCCCCTCCCCGCTCCACACGCGCCTTCCCTCAGTTTCCCTTTTGAAGAATTCGGCTAACTTGTCCTGTGGAACTTCCCGAGTCTGAACTTCGCAGATGGCACCCCCAAACTTTTCTTTGACACCCCCTGTGTCCTGGCACTCACAGGGTTAGTCAGCAGCCGCTGAATTGTGTCCATTGTCCTCAGGGTGTCAGTGGTGGGTTAGGGGCAGAGAGAGGGCCCAGCTGGTACATACTCTCTGAGGGGCATCTGGGGGGCCTGCCCGAGAGGCAGGGTTTACAGGGTGAGGCCTCTCCTTCCTGGGTCCCTGAGGAAATGTCTTCTGAGGTCTGTGGCCTTGGTGACTGAGGATCCTGAACCTTCAGGGCCCAGCAGTGGCCCTGCCTGAGGCAGCACACCTCAGCTCTCATAAACTGGGGTGCCAAACTCCTCAGGTCCCAGCAGGCCTGAGGGCTCCAGCTGTGGTATCTGAGGGTGACCTGGAGAAGCTAACCATCATGGCCCCGATTCTGGCTTTAATTGGGTTTGTTCTATGTGGCCAGTACCCAGTTCAGCCCCGCTTCCTGATGTGTTACCATCACTTCTCTGAGCCAAAGGTGTGGGGGTAACTGCCATTTTTGTGACCCTTGTTCTCTTTCTTCTCTCTCTCCTTCCCTCCCACGTCTGGGCCAGTCCAGAAGCCCCCTGATCTTTTGCCTCCCCTTTCTGTCTGGATTGCTGTTATTTAAATCTCCGCCCATTGCAATACCACAGAGTGAAAAAGGGATTTAGACAAGTCAAGGTCACTGTCATGCTGCAAAATCCCATTTGTGAATCCAGAAGTCTAAACCTACCTATTCCTGCTTAACCACCTAACTCACTCCTGAAAATTTTGCTGCTAAATGAAAAGTTGTTTAGTATTAAAAAAAAGTCCCTATTAATTTTAGAGAAAAATTCTCATGTCTTTTCTTCCAACCCAAGATTTCTCAACGATTGTCACAGGTGGAAAACTCCATCAACTGAACAAGGAAAATAAACCTAAACAACAATGTGAAGGTAAATAAATCTAGTGTGGACATCAAATATAATGTCAGAAAGGTTTTTGTGTTTGTTTTTTTTTAACTCACCAAAGAAGCAAGAGTGGTTGCTGGAAGACGGCTTGGAGAGAATCTTTTCTTTGAAGGTTCTTCTTCCTTCGTGTTTTCCTCACTAAGTTTTCAACCTTGGGGCTCGTACTTACTTTGCACTCAAGTTGCACTTGAAGGAATATACTGAACAACATGGTTAGGAAGAATAAAGGCTGAATATGAGTTCTTGGGAATGTGGGAATAGCGCAGGTGCACGACAAGCCTAGAGTCTTGCTGCCTCTACCTTCTTTTTTTGCCTGGTTCACACTGATAAGCAAATTGGGTTCGTGCAAATCCGTTTCGTACAATGTTATTTGACAAGACACTGTTGTGTTCACTAAATTGCTGAGTTTGTTTTTGCCTGCCTGGATGTCAAAGTGTCACTGTTTTTAACATATTTATTGAGTGTGCTTTTGGAAAAAAGGTTATTATACTAGCAAAAAAAAAATGCCATTGTCCAAAATGTGTTTTAAGAACTATTAGGTTTAAAAGTTAATTCAACAGGAGTTCCCTGGTGGTGTAGTGGCTTGGGGCTTCGACGTTGGGGCTGTCAGCGCTGCGGCCTGGGTTCGATTCCCGGTCAGGGAGCTACCCACATACCAAAAAAAAAAAAAAAAAAGTTAATTCAACAGTCATTATGTGAGGACTATTACCTTAGTCTTCCTCTTGGCTTTTCTTCTGCAATCAATAGTAATTACCTCTCAGGCAAGTGCACCCATCTGTCAGGTGGACTATTAGTAGAATGAAGGGAGGTTTTCAGAAAGTCAACAGAGAGCAGCCCACTGATACTTTTGAAAGTGTCACCAACATGGTACTTACCTGTTTCTCAAGGGATCAGAGTTAAATAGTGCTTTGAATTATTGATACATGAAATAACATGGATGAATCCCCACAACATGCCCAGTGAAAGAAACCAGACACAACAGAATACATGCTACATTTATATGGAATTTAGAACAGGCAAACCAACCATGGACATAGAAATCAGAGGTGTTCCCTGGGGGTTGGGGAGGGGAAGTGACAGGAAAGAAGCACCAAGGAATTTTCTGGGATGAATGAAATATGCTATATCTTGTTTTGGGTGGTGGTTACACAGATGTATGTAATTGTCAAATTTACCAAACTCAACATCAGATCTGTACATTTTATTGTATGTTTAAATAGTTTGAAATAAATGAAAAAATGTTATTAAATATGTCTTTAAATAAACATTGTAGGCTTTGAGTTTGGAGGGCCTGGGTTTGATTCCAGCTCCACAACTCCCAGGTGTAGCATGTTGGGCCTCAGTTTTCTCACCTATAAATCAGCAGTGAAAACAGTACTTAGCTGCTAAGTGTTTGTGAACATTAAATTGCTAATGCCCAAAAGCTCTCAGTAACTGATGGACAAGCATTACATTCCTCTTGTTCTCTGAGTGTTTCAAGGGCACTCATCAAAGCCTCCCATCTACTTCATGTTGTCACCATTCACATTTCTCTGTCACTTCACCTCCTGTGCCATCATCCTCAGACGCTCTCGCTGCCACCCTGGCCCCTCAGTTCTGTCATTTCTGCGGGTCGGGCCCTTTCAGCCTCCTGTATCTCTCAGAATCACTGATTTCAGGCCCCGCCATCTTGTCACCTGACCATGTTTGGTGGCTTCCCAGGGGATTCTCCTGCCCGCACGTTATGTCGCCTACAATCCAACCGCCTTCAAATCTGTTGTGAATAGAAGCCTACTGTGGGTATCCAGGCTTCTGCCCAATCTGGCTTCTTCCCCGTTCATGTTAACCTGAAATTCTTGTGGTTCTAGCTCGTGGCTGGACTTACTCAGCCCTGGATCTTTGATCCTAGTAGTTCTAGACATGAAATAGACTCTTCCATTCCAAGTCTCAGGGCCAGGAAGGCTTGCTTCCCTGATCCTGTAGCTTGCAAAGACTCCTCCCTTGTCTAAACACTCTAGCTTTTTATTTAATTCAACTTTACTTTGGTCAAATATATACATTTTTGTTTGGAGGTTCTTGACAAGTGGTGGTATCTTCATGTCGTAAAATTAATACTCCAAGAAGGCAAGGATTTTAAGCTCTCTCGTATTCCCCTCACTTCCACCTAGACGTCCTCAACAAGCATTTGGTGGAGGTCTCTTACTGTTTTCACAATTTCAAAGCCCTTTCATGTAGACAATCTCCACAGATCCTCACAGTAACAATATGAGGTGGTAAAGTCCCCTCAGCTGCTTGTGATGGATGAGGAAACCAAGGACTGTACGAAGTCACACAGTCAGCTTGGGCCCCAGCCAGGTTTTCTAACTTTCCACCTTCTCTCCCTCATCTGGACACAAATGAGCCAGGACACTGCCCTGGCGTTCAATGGTATCTCAGTGCAGGGAAGATAAGCCCTGAGGGTCATGGCATCTATTTTATTTATGTCGAAATGGTACTTGTTTCCTCAAAATTATTTTAAAAGCCTTATAAATATGAAAAATATATTCAATTATGGAAAGTATCTTATAAGTACATCTTTAAAATTATATGTGCATACATCTTGTTCATCTATGATATAAAATAATATCAAATTATGTGTGAATAAAACATCGATTTTAAATCCTTTATTTTTTTGACATACAATATTATTTTATTATTATTTTTTATTTTAATATTATTATTTTTTACAATATTATTTTATATTATTTTCAGCTGTACAGTGCAGTGGTTAAGATTTATATAATTCATGCAGTGATTCCCCCAGTAAGTCCGGGACCCATCTGACACCTGACATAGTTTTTACAGCCTTATTGACTGTACTCCCCCTCCTGTATTTCACATCCCCATGACTGTTTTGTAACTACCAATTTGTACTTCCTAATCCCTTCACCTTTCTCACCCATCCCCACAGCTCCCCTACCATCTAACAACCATCAGTTTGTTCTCTGAATCTATGAGTCTATTTCTTTTTTGTTTGTTCATTTATTCTGTTCTTTCCACATATGAGATCATATGGTATTTGCCATTCTCAGTCTGACTTATTTCACTTAGCATGATATTCTTTTAACTCCACTCATGTTGTTGCAAATGGTAAAATTTTATTCACTTTTATGGACAAGTAATACTCCATTGTATAATGTACCACAATTTCTTTATCCATATCTATTGATAGGCATTCTGAATATCTTGGTTATTGTGAACAGTGCTGCAGTGAACATAGGGATGCATATATCTTTTTGAATTAGTGTTTTTGATTTCTCTGGATAAATACCCAGGAGTAAAAGTGCTGGGTCATAAGGTAGTTCTAATTTTTTCAGGAACTTTCATACTGTTTTCCATAGTAGCTGCACTAATTTGCAATCTCACCAATCGGGCACAAGGGTTCCCTTTTTTCCACATCCTAGCCAACACTTGTTGTTTGTTGATTTATTGACGATAGCCATTCTGACAGGAGTGAGGTGGGATCTCATTGTGGTTTTTCTTTGAATTTCTCTGATGATTAGTGACTTGGAGCATCTTTTCATATGTCTATTGGCTATCTGTATGTCCTTTTTGGAGAAATGTCTATTTAGGCTCTCTGTCCATTTTTAACTGGACTGCTTGTTTGTTTTGGTGTTGAATTGTATAAATTTTTTATAAATTTTGGATATAACCTCTTATCAGATGTATCATTGGTGAATATCTTCTCCTATTCATATAGAATGTCTTCTCATTTTGTTGGTGGTTTTTTTTTTTTTTTTTTTGCTGTGGAAAAGCTTTTTTTCTTTTGTTTCCCTTGCCCGAGGAGATATATCAGTAAAATTATTACTATGGGTAATGTCTGCGAATTTACTTCCTTTATTTTCTTCCAGGAGTTTTATGACTTCAGGTCTTACATTTAAGTCTTTAATCCATTTTGAGCTTATTCTTGTATATAGTGTAAGAAGATGGTCCAGTTTCTTTTCTTTTGCATGTAGTTGTCCTGTTTTCCCAGTACCATTTATTGAACAGACTGTCTTTATACCAGTGTATATTCTTGCTTCCTTTGTCATAGATTAAATGACCAGACATCAATTTATTTCTGGGCTCTCTATTCTGTTCCTTTGATCTATGTGTCTGCTTTTATGCCAATAACATGCTGTTTTGATTACAATGGCTTTGTAGTATAATTTGATATCAGGTAGCATGATACTTCTTGCTTTGTTTTTCTTTTGCAGGATTTCCATGGCTATTTTAATTATTTTCTGGTTCCATATAAATTTTAGGATTATTTATTCCAGTTCTGTGAAAAATGACATTGGTATTTTGATAGAGATTGTATTGAATCTATAGATTGCTTCAGGTAGTATGGTCATTTTAACTATATTAATTCATCCTATCCATGAGTATGGTATATGTTTCCATTTATTTGTATCTTCTTTAATTTCTTTCTTCAATGTCTTAGAATTTTCTGAGTACAAGTCTTTTACTTCCTTAGTTAAATTTATTCCTAAATTTAATTTTTTTGATGCAATTGTAAATAGGATTATTTCCTTGTTTTCTCTTTCTGCTAGTTTGTTATTGTTTTATAAAAATGCAACCAATGTCTGAATATTTATTTGTATCCTGCTGCTTCACTAAATTCATTTATCAGTTCTAACAGTTTTTGGTAGAGTCTTTGGGGTTCTCTCTGTATAGTATCATGTCATCTGCAAATAATGGCAACCTCACTCCTTCTTTTCCCATTTGGATGCCTTATATTTCTTTTTCTTTCTGCTTGCTGTGGCTAGAACTTCCAGTATCATGTTGAATAACAGTGGTGAAAGTGGACATCCTTGTTTGTTCCTGATCTTAAGGAGAATGCTCTTAGCTTTTCCCCAGTGAGTATGATATTAGTTGTGGTTTTCTCATATATGGCCTTTATTATGTTGAGATATGATCTCTTTATTCTCACTTTGCTGTGAGTTTTTGTTATAAATGGATGCTGGATTTTGTCAGCTACTTTTTCTGCATCTATTGATATGACCATATGATTTTAATTTTCATTTTGTTTATGTGGTGTTTCATGTTAATTGATTTGTGGATGTTGAACCAACTTTGCATACCAGGAATAAATCCCACTTGACCATGGTTATGATCTTTTTAATGTATTGCTGAATTCTGTCTGCTAATATTTTGTTGAGGGTTTTTAATCTCTATGTTCAGTAGTGATATCACCCTATAGTTATCTTTCTTTTGTAAAGTCTTTGGTTTTAGAATCAGTGTAATGTTGGCCTCATAAAATAAACTTAAGAGTCTTCCCTCTTGAACTTTTTGGAGTAGTTTGAGGAGAATAGGTATTAATTCTTTTTTGAAGGTTGGTAAATTCATCTGTGAAGCCATCTGGTCTAGGACTTTTGTTTATCAGGAGCTTGCTGATTACTGATTAAATTTCACTGGTAGTAATTGATCTGTTAAGATTTTCTGTTTCTTCTTGATTCAGCCTTGGACAATTTTATGCTTCTAAGAATATATCCATTTCTTCCAGATTGTCTAATTTGTTAGCATATAGTTGCTCATAGTATTTTCTTAAAACTTTTTGGGTTTCTGTGGTGTTGGTTGTCACTTCTCTTTCATTTCTGATTTTATTTATTTGGGTCTTCTTTCTTTTTTTCTTGATGAGTCTGTTTAAAGTTTTGTCAATTTTGTTTATCTTTTCAAAAAACTAGCTCTGGGTTGATCTATTGCATTGCTTTTATTTATTTTTCATTTTTTTAGTCTCTATTTCATTTATCTCTGCTCTGATCTTTATTATTTCCATCCTTGTACTCACTCTGGGCTTTGTTTGCTGTTCTTTTTTCCAGTTCCCTTAGGTATAAAGACAGACTGTTCATGTGAGATTTTTCCTTCCTTCTTGCTTTTTTAGGTAGGCCTGCATTGTTATAAATTTCCTGCTGAGGACTGCTTTTGCTATGTCCCAAAGATTTGGGGTCATTATGTTTTCATTTTCATTTGTGTTAGGGTACCTTTTGATTTCTCCCTTGATTTCATTGTTGACCCATTAATTACTTAGTAGCATGTTAGTCTCCTTGTGTTTGCGGGTTTTTCAGTTTTTTTTTCTTGTAATTGATTTATAGTTTCATACCACTGTGGTCAGAGAAAATACTTGATATGATTTCAATCTTCTTAAATTTATTGAGACTTGTTTTGTGGCCTAACATGTGGTCTATCTTGGAGAATGTTTCATGTGCACTTGAAATGATGTTGTTTTGGTGTGAAATGTTCTGAAAATATCAATGAAATTCATTCAGTCTAGTGTATCATTTAAGGATGCTGTATTTGCGTTGAGTTTTTTTTTTTTTTTTTTTTTTTTTTTTTTTTTTTTTTTTTTTTTTTTTTTTTTTTTTTTTTTTTTTTTTTTTTTTTTTTTTTTTTTTTTTTTTTTTTTTTTTTTGTCTTGAAGATCTGTCCATTGGTCTCCGTGGGCTGTTAAAGTCCCCTACTATGATTGTGCTACTGTTCATCTCTACATTTATGTCAATCAATATTTGCTTTATGAGGTCTGACAATTAAGTTTGCAAACTCATCCCAGAACAGTGCTACATACCTCATTGCTGAATATCACTTTAGTTACGTTCAAAGTACTCCCTTTGGGAAGCTAGGCATCAACACCACCCTTCAAAGCAATTTTGGAACTCTTATTCTGGAATGGCCATCAGAGTTGTCATTGCGTTACCCTTGATATCTTGAATGTCATAAAAATGTCTTCCTTTCAATATTTCTTTTATCTTTGGGTAAAGAAAAAAGTCATTGGGGACCAGACCAGGGTGAGTAGGGATGGTATTCTAACACAGTTATTTGGGTACTCGCTAAAAATTCCCTCATAGACAGTGCCGTGTGAACTGGTACAATGTCATGATGCAAGAGCCATGAGTTGCTGGTGAAAAGTTTAGGTAGTTTTCGTCCAACTTTTCACACAGCCTTTTCAGCACTTCCAAATAGTAAACTTGATTGACTGTTTGTCCAGTTGGTACAAATTCATAATGAACAATCCCTCTGATATCAGAAAAGATTAGCAACATCATTTGGACTATTGATTTGGACGGAACATTTTTGGTCATGAAAAATGGGTTGACTTACATTGTGTACTTTGACACTTTGTTTCAGGGTTGTTTTGGTACACTCATGTCTAATCACCAGTGATAACACAACCCAAAATATTGTTTTGTCTCTCCAAAAGGTCTTGGTAAACTTTGACTCTCCTTTGCTTTTGTTCATTGGTGAGCTCCTTCTGGACCATTTTGCACACATCTTTCTCATGCCAAGATTTTCAGTTAATATTTTCTTAACTGTTTCTCTATCAATGTTTATTTCATCTGTTATGCTTTTCACAGTCAGTCGACAATTTTGATGCACAATTCAATGAATTTTTGCAATGTTTTGTCAGTTTTGCCTGTCCTGACCTCTTGTCATCAGTGACACTTTCTCTCCCCTCAGTAAAATGTTTAATCCATTTGTACACTGCTGTGTTCTTCATTGCATTATCCCCATACTCTTGGACTAACATGTCCCTGATTTCACTTCCACTCTTGCCAAGTTTAACAGGAAATTTAATGTTTGTTCCTTGCTCTAATTCAAGCTCCAACATTCTTGTGATGTCACACAGAGACATGCAGCAACAATAACGAATGCTATTCAGCAAGACACTGCCACACCTCGACATGAACACAGCTGTGAGACACAGACATATCAAGGTTATGAAACCTTACTGAGTTGTTTGTACAGTGCTGCCAATGTAAGTGCATGGTGGCAAGTTCGCAAACTTAATTGTCAGACCTCATATATCAGGTGTGTCCAAGCTGTGGCCCAGGATGGCTTTGAATGAGGCCCAACACAAATTCTTAAAACATTATGAGATTTTTTTTGTGACTTTTTTTTAAAAAGCCCATCAGCTATTGTTAGTGTTAGTGTATTTTATGTGTGGCCCAAGACAATTCTTCTAACATGGCTCAGGGAAGCCAAAAGGTTGGATACTGCTGCTTTATATATTTAGGTGCTCCTATGTTGGATACATAAATGTTTATTTGGGTGATGCCCTGTTGTTGAATTGATACTTTTATTATTATGTAATGGCCTTCTTTGTCTGTTATTATAGTCTTCATTTTAAAGGCTATTTTGTGTGATATAAGTATTGCTACCCCAGCTTTTTTCTCATTTCCATTTGCATGAAATATCTTTTTCTATCCCTTTACTTTCAGTCTGTGTATGTCTTTGAAACTGAGGTGGGTCTCTTATATAGAGCATATGCATGGGTCTTTTTTTTTTTATCCACTGAGCTACCCTATGTCTTTTGATTGGAGTGTTTAATTCATTTATATTTAAAGTGATTATTGATAGGTACAGAGTTATTAGCAGTTTTTAATTTATATATATATATATATATTTTTTTTTTTTTTTTTTTTTTTTTTTTTTTTTTTTTTTTTTTTTTTTTTTTTTTTTTTTTTTTTTTTTTTTTTTTTTTTTTTTTTTTTTTTTTTTTTTTTTTTTTTTTTTTTTTTTTTTTTTTTTGCTTTTTGGTATGTGGGTAGCTCCCTGACTGGGAATCGAACCCAGGCCACAGTGCTGACAGCGCCAACGCCAAAGCCTTAAGCCACTACACCACCAGGGAACTCCCTTAATTTATATTTTTGATCTTTCTTTGTTTTCTCTTTTCTTCTGCTTGAAGACGCCCTTTTAACATTTCTTCTAACTCTGGCTTGGTGGTAATGAATTCCTTTGGTTTTTTTTTGTTTGGGAAGTTCTTTATCTCTCTTTTAATTTTAAATGACAGTCTTGCTGGGTACAGTAGTCTTGGTTGTAGGCCCTTGTTTTTCATTACTTTGACTCTTTCCTGTCACTCCCTTCTGGCCTGCACAATTTCAGTTGAGAAATCAGCTGACAATTTTATGGGAGCTCCCTTGTAAGTAACTCATCTTTCTCTTGCTGCTTTTAGGATTCATTGTTTGTCCTTAACCTTTGGATTTTAATTATGATGTGCCTTGGTGTGGGCTTGTTTGGGTTCATCCTGATTGGGACTCTCTGTGCTTCCTGAGCTTGTATGTCTATTTCCTTCACCAGTTAGGGAAGTTTTCAGTCATTATTTCTTCAAATAGGTTCTTAATACCTTGCTCCATCTCTCATCTTTCTGATGTTCCTATGGTGAGAATATTGTTATGCTTGATGTTGTCCCACAGGTCTCTTAAACTAGCTTCATTTTTAAAAAATTCTTTTTTTCTTTTTGTTGTTCTGATTGGGTGTTTTCTGCTACCTTGTCTTCTAAATCACTGATTCACTCTTCTGCTTCATTTAATCTGCTGTTGATTCCTTCTAGTGTATTCTTCATTTCAGTTTTTAATCTTCTTTATTTCTGACTGATTCTTTTTTAAGGCTTCTGGGTTCTTCTTTATGCTTTCTATCTCTTTGTTGAAAATCTCACTAAACTCCTTAAGTATCCTTATAACCAGTGTTTTAAATTCTGTTCTTTTATTTGGGACATTTTTTTATTGTTAAAGTTATTGGGGTGACATTGATTAGTAAAACTTACATAGGTTCCAGGTGTACAATTCTACAGTACATCATCTG
Organism: Lyroderma lyra; assembly: GCA_004026885.1. Taxonomy (NCBI): domain Eukaryota; kingdom Metazoa; phylum Chordata; class Mammalia; order Chiroptera; family Megadermatidae; genus Lyroderma; species Lyroderma lyra. The sequence continues at coordinate 9,628 of PVJL010014238.1, read as the reverse complement.
TGTGTTGTACTATGTGTTTACCACTCAGAGTCAGTTCTCTTTCCATCACCATGGGACATGTTTCTTTGTTTCCTCATTCTGGCTGCCTCTCTGTGTTTGCTTTTATGTATTAGGTAGATCTCCTATGTCTCTCAGTCTTGGCCTTATATAGTAGGTGTCCTGTGTGATCCAATGGTGCTGTCTCCCTGATCTACTGTGTGTGTGTTCCAGGAGTGTCCCTTGAGTATGTGTGTGTGGTCTCCTGTTGGAGTTGAGCCTTGACTGCTTTTGGCACATAAGTGGGTGGAATTGACTCCTAGGCTAACTGACTATGACGACTGGCTCTGTCCACAGTTTATGAGTTGCTGTGTGGTGGCTGACCCCTCAAAGGGGGATTCACCCCCGTGGGCTCTTGTGCCTGTGCAGACCACCCTTTGGGTATGTCACTTGTGGGCCTAATTAGGTAGTGTTCTGGTGTGATCTGAAAATGGCCTCTAGGTGTGTTGTTTCTGGTGTCTTGTGGGAGGGGCTCCTGTACAGGCCAATTTCAGCCTTGCCTGTTACCGGCCAGTGGCTATGTGGTAAGAGCTATAAAATTATATGTGGTTGGCACTGCCTGTACTGGACCTGAAGGCTTGTAGGAGTGGCTTTGCTATGAACTGAGGTTGGCTGCTTAGCCAAAGGCTTGGGGACCCCTAGACCAACTGCCACCTTTTGGCTGCTCATAAGGCCCAGTTGTTGAAAAAGAGCCTTTTTAGGTGTGGTTGACATAGTGTTAGAGAGGGGCTGAGTCCCAGGGAGTCACGAGGCATGGATGGTGAGTTTTATAAAATTAATGCAGATTCAGTTCTTATACAAGTGCTCAGCCTATGACCACCTTGCATAGCACCCCAAGAACACTGGAGCCAGCCACCACTCACCTCAGAGCAGTGCCTGACCTGTGAGCACTTCATGAAATGCCCTTAGAACACTACAGTTAGCCATTGCTTGCCTCAGTCTCGCAAATCCCTGAAAGCTGCCCAAGAGTGGCTGCAGCATAGGTTTTGGGTCACTCTCCCCCACCAGAAGCTCCCTGGGCTGTCACAGGTCTTCTACTGCTGTAAGTTTCCTGGGCTTGTGGGATGGGGCTGGCCTCCCAGGTACCCAGAGTGCATGTGGCAATGTAACTCTAGGTGGGTTGGGGCAGGATTCACAGTAGTGGGTGGTGGTTTCTACAAAGTAAATGCAGTCTTGGCTCCCATACTGGTGCCAGGTCCGTAACCACCCCACAAAAATGGCCCAAGAACACCTCTTCTTTACATCCTTAGTTATAGGTTGATTGTTCTAGAATTTATTTGTAATTTTGGTGTGATTCTACGACTCAGTAGGCATAGTATTTACCTAATCTGGCATCTTTTGGTTAATCGTTCTTGATATAAGGCTCTGGCAAAGTTAGAAATGAGGAATTAAAAAAAAAAAAAAGGGTTCCAAAGAATTCCAATTCAGGCCTACCACACCAGTTCCTGGAAGGGAGACTCCAAGAAAGCTTCTTTAGGTCGGTAGTGAGTCCACCTGGAGGTACACAGTTCTGAAAAAAACCAACCCAGAGTAGGAACACCATCTTGTCAGACCCTTTGAGTCAGCTGCTTCCTACAGTCCTGGGCAGAAATGCCCTCTGCCTTGGGGCCACAGGTGCCAAAGGCTGGTAGAGTGTTTGTAAGTTTGGGGGTACCCCAGATAGCTCCCTACTTCCTTCAGTTATCTCTACCTGTACATCTCCTTTCTGTCCGACGTCCCCAGGAAAGCGCAGTGCTCCATACTGGTGCGGTCACTTCCTTGAGCGGCCATAACACAGTACCACAGACTGAGGGGCTTCAACGGAAAGTCACTGTTTCACTTTGGCGAGAAGTCTGAAGGCAAGGTGTTGGCATGGCTGGGGTCCCTCTGAAGGTGCGAGGAAAGGGTATGTTCCAGGTCTGGCTCCTAACGGCGGGTAGCTCCTCGGCTTGTGGCAGCGTCACTCAAATGTCACAAGGCGTGCTCCACCGTGTGTCTATATCTAAATATCCCCTTTTCATAAGGACACTGGTCACACTGAAGTGGAAACCCACACTATTCCATCCAGTATGACCTCCTTTTAACAAATTACACCTGCAACAACCTATCTCCAAGTAAGGTCACGATCTGAGGTACTCGGGGTTAGGCCTTCAACATATGAATTTTAGGAGGACACAATTCAACCCGTAACAGTCAGTGTTCCTCAAACTTCAGTCATTTTAAACCCCCTTTGTGGTTGCTCTCATGAATCATAATGTCACTTACAATATGTCACTGCTGTCAGCTGTTACTTTTTACCGAGGACCATAATACTGTATATCTAGCTTGTCTGACCTGATGCCCGCAGGCTGCGTGCAGCCCAGGATGGCTTTGAACGTGTCCCAACACAAATTTGTAAACTCTCTTAAAACGTTACAAAAATTATACACAGACCTTTTTTTTTGGGGGGGGGGGTCATCAGCTGTCATTAGTGTGAGTGTATTTATGTGTGCCCCAAGACAGTTCTTCCAATGTGGCCCAGGGAAACCAGAAGGTTGGACACCCTTTATCACATGGCATAAAGACGTTAATGGTAAACATAACACATAAAATACATGAATGTATATAACATAATAAACATAAATACGTAACTATTAAAAGAACTGTGTGTCAGTGTACTACCCCAAATCATTTCCCCATCTCCCTCGGGCTGAACACGCCCTTTGGAAAACACATGTCTGATCCGGATGGGGGCTGGGAGGCATTTCTAGAAATAACGCTGAAAGCCAAGAAGGCGCTCTCAGCATGAGAATTTCAGGCACTTTGAAAGGGTGGCAGCGGAGACAGGCTGTGGTCTACTGGGCTGGGAGGCGGGTGGGAGGTCTGATTACTCTGTTGACACAGTATCACAGACCAGGAGAACAGAGCGACCTTACAGATCACATTTTCTAGGAGAGAAAAACGAGATGCAGAGAGGCTAAGGCAAGCCGGTACCAGGGCCAAGGCTGACTTCCCAATCCCCTCTGGTTTAGCTAACCCTAGGTGTTCTGGAGTCTGCAACACTGGGGCTAGAGGTGTGCACTGCAACTGGCTGTGTCCTTGGGTGACGACCCAACAGGCGTTGTCACTCCCGGCCATCATGCATCTTTATGAGCTCATTTTGGTGTGCTGTTAGCAAAAGAGAAAGGCATGTTTTGGGTGAAGATGGTTCTTTTAATTGCCCTCAAACTGTTTGCTGGAGAGACTTCTGTGGTGTTCTGTTGGTAGCTTATTTTTTGAACATACAGTAGTTGCAAATTATTAAAATTCACACAGTGCTAAAGATATGCGGTAAAAAGTTGTCTTCCTCCATCTAATTTACAATAAATAGTCACCTCCCTAGAGGTAACCGCTGTTTCCGTCTGTTGTGTCCTCTTCCGGAGACACGAGGGTGGGGTGGTAGCTTAATAGAGGGCTGTCCAGAAAGCATCCAGCCACGTCACCGTTCTCGTTACATTGACAATGGCTGGATACTTTCCGGACAGCCCTCGTATAAGCGCCAACAACAGATGTGAAACACGTTCCACCAGAATCGATAACTGTGAGAAAACCCCCTCAATCCGCACTGATCCATGTTTCTACCCTGCCTCATTTAACTCACACTCTTTTCTTTTTGTTTCTTCTTTGAATTGAAGTTCAACTTTTTAATATTCCTGGTTAAGAATATAGCACAGAAACAAGGTGGGCAATTTCAGCCACTATCATGGGCTCAGAAAGGAGATTCTGGCGGGCCCAGACGAGGTGATGAACACGTTCTAGCAGAATGATCATTTTGGAAGGGGAAGAAGGTGGATAATAACATTTATTTAGCATCTCCTATTTGGCAGGCACTTTAAAATGTAACCTCCTAAGGCGGATGCTTTTGTTTCGTTTGTGGACAGGGAGGCCGGGGAGGGAGGTTATGTTATCGCCTCGGTCGGGCCTGGCTGCATCTTTCTGGAGCAGGGAACTGTGGGAGGTCAGCCCTGCGGTGATTTCTGTTTGCAGGGAACAAATATACGTGGTGTCAGGCCCATTTGGGCCTTGCAGGATGAGCTTTGTTTTTATCTCTGTGGTACACGGTATAGGGACACAACAAATGCATATTGTGTGCATGAGCTCAACTTTAAAAAATGCAGTTTGCTGTGTCAGTGGGATTTCCTGGTAACCATTTCTAGCGGAAAGTTGGAAATATCGAGCTGATGTCTGTGAGTGATACCAGATGAGTGATGTAGAGAAGTCATCAGGAAACAAGAGATGGGCTCATCAAACATGAGAGGAAGTGAGAAGACAGGACAGAAAATCAGAGATCAGATACCTTCAGAGGGTATGAAGAGCTGCCATTGGGGCCTGTAGGATTTAAACCTGAACCAAGGGAGAAAAGAAGTTTAAGGGGTGTTACACCTGGAATGTTCAAGAAGCGTGAGGATCAGCTTCTCGAAGATGTTATTGGCTTTGATAATTAATGATATTTGAGTGAGTGGATTCAGTAAAGTAGCAGAAAAGCAGCCAGATGTGTGTGTGTGTGAGGGGCGGGGAGGGGTGGGGGGGAGGGGAGAGAGAGGGGGATGGGGGAGAGGGCGAGGGAGGGAAAGAGAGAGAGGGAGGAGGGAGGTGCAGTTAATGTTCATGTCCACTTGCCTTGTTTTTGAGCTCCTGCGACTTTACGAGGTTAGATTTATCAGGCCTTTTTATTCTGAAGCCTGGCATCTCTCCCAAGAGTACGAGTTCTGCCTAATGAGGGCCACTCAAGTGAATCCACAGGAAAGAAAAAGGAAAGTGATATTTTAATTTTATCCAGACTGAAACACAACTGTACGCAAGGAATGTGCCTGCAATTCTGAATCATGAATGTATCAATGTATTATTTTATGGAATAGAGACGTCGTGTCCAAATCGGCTTTGAAGAGAATAAGCATTATTTTTCTACCGAATTCAGCTATAAAATGACTAGAAATCTTCCCGTGTGGATTGGAATGAAAAAGAAAAAGAAAAAAGGAATCTACCGTTGGAGGGAAGAGAAGAAATGGCCAGGACACTGAGGTGGCGTAGACTTCTGCTTTTCAGAACAGGCTTGCGGTGTGCAGAGGTGGCTCTGTGCTCTCTGGGGCTGATTTGTGCTGCTTTCTTCCAAATACCCAAGTGGGTAAGGGTCACTCTCACTTCCTCCTGCTTTGTTCTTGTTTTCCATGTGAGGGGCTATTAAACCCAGTGGAGCTGCATGCAATATTCTGCTTTATCTGAGGTCCATTTAACACAATGCTCAAGGGCTTCGGTTGTAGAAACCCAGTAATTTCCTACTTCATCAATTGGTAAATTCCCAGTTACTTGTATGAAGTTTCCTTGGACTGCAAGGTGGTACTGTGCATGGCCTTTGCAGACGCACAGGTCTGGGCCGGAGACCCAGCTCTGCCACTTGGCAGTGACGAGTCGGGATCTGTTAAATCTCTCGGTCTCGGTTTCCACATCTACATGATGAGGATAATACACACTTCAGGGAATTATAGAAAGGATTAACTGAGATTATATGTATGCATACACACACACAAACACACACAAACACACACACACACACACACACACACACACACACACACAAATTTACATAGTGTGTTCCATGCCCTGTGCTGAATATTTGCTATGTAAATATTCAGAAGGGGTAGTAATTGTGATGATAATAATGACGATAATGATAATAATACAGAACCTGGTCCCAGTAGATCACCCTTTTTATTCATTAAACACAAAATTAAATTGAGTCAAGGAGAAAAAGAAGCCCTAAATGTTGTATCACAGAAATCTACTTTGGTTGCCTGAAGGCATTCGATTTTTACAGCTTTCTAGAATCTCCAGCTTTTGACACGGGCACTGCTGTAAGAACTTTAACCCCAATGGGAGGCCAAACGTGTCTGAGAAACGCTGCCGTAGGCTTGAGAGCCCCCACCATCAGCAAGCCCCTTTGCCACCCAAGAACGCGCTGCCCAGGGTGTCTTGTGACTTTGTCACACAAAATGTGGCCAGTACTGTGGAATGTGTGTGAGGCCCGGGTGCGCCTGTTTGCACCTAAGTCCGCCTTCTCCCAGGGAATGACAGCAGGTGTAGGAGGAAGGGTTCAGATCCTGAGGGTCTGAATCCTCGTAAGGTCACTTCCTGGCTGGGCAATCTTGGGCAAGTTACTAAACCTTTCTGTTTCCTCACCTGTAAGCGGGGAAGCGGGGAATGACGCGATGCCCAGCCTGCAAAGTTCATCTCAGGGACTAGAGAAAGACGTGTACATAGGGAACCTGGCATGGGATCAGCAGACTGGTGGTTTTCTTCTTCCCCTTCTCAGGGATCCTTGCCTTACCTTTACCGGTAACTCAGAATACAGGTTCCCTCAATTTTCAACACCTGTAGAGAGAAACAGTGACATCCATATCCAAATTGCACAAAATCTCAGTCATGTGGAGAATATACTCTCCTATTCAGAATAGAAGACCTGTTCCAGTTACAATAACTTAACTGTTGTCAATAAGTAACTTCAAAGACTAATCATACAGTGAAATGTGTTGCTATCAATGCAGGACTGCCTGGCATTTAACCTGCAGTTAACACTTTCCATCATTCCCTTGCCTTTAGCTCCCCACTGACGGGATGGATTTCAGGGCCCATCATTTATTCAGCCACTTGTGAGCGCCCTTAATTCCCCTGCCTGCCGGCCTCTGTGGCCCAGCAAAGCCATTCTTGGCCGCCCATCTGCTCTCTCTTGCCTGCGCCTGAGCAGCTGGATGTGGCTAGAGAAACCCATTCAAGCTGGCTGACTAGTTTCAGCTTCTTTCTGTGTACGAGTCCACACTCCACACTGGTCACTCTCCTTTCACAGATGACCATTTCATACTTTCTTCTCAAACCTCCCACAGCCCCTTCCTGCCGCCTAGAAGGTGATCCTGCTTCTTTTTAAATCAGAAAATAGAAGGTGTCAGATGGTGCCTCCCTCATCATTCTATCCCAAATCAACCACCCCCCTGCACGGCGCCAGCCCCCGGGTCACCCTGCCAGACTGGCAGAGAAAGCGCCCTTCCTAGCGCAGGCCTGCTCCTCAGGGCGCCCCAGCTCCAGCGTGCATGCCCATCACCAGGGAGCCTGTTCAGTGCAGTCTGACCCACGAGGTCCGGGCCTGGCCCTGAGACGCTGCGTTTCTTCCAAGTGAAGCCAGTGCTTTGAGTAGCAAGACTGGGTTCTCACCCTGTTCCTTCTCAGGTCATCTTCATCATCATAAATAGGCTCTGGTATCTTTCATTAAAACAAACGAACCAACCCTCCTTCAATAACCTCTCTCTCAAACTAGCATCTCATTTTATCTCCTTTTGAGCTAATTTTTATTCAAACTATTTTCTACCTAGACTGCATACACCCATTACAACTTTTACTTTCTTTGTTCTATCTTTATTTTTCTTCTGATTTCAAAATAGACATTCATTTAAAAAATGTAAACTTACCAAAATATCACACAGAAACAAAACTCTTATCCTCTCCTATGTCAGGCTTGTTATGTTTTTTGCATAAAATTATTTTTCCATTTGGAAAAGAATGTACATACAGAGAAGTACAGATAAAACATAGCAAACATCCTGTGTTTTCAATCAGCCCAAACGTATTAACGTTTGTCATAGTTATTGGCTTCCTATCCCCATAAAAAAAGAGAAAACATGACAAGCAGAACAGCCTTCTCTGGGTCCCGCCCCTCCCCACAGGCAGTGGGTTCTGAGCTCCGTGTGCGTGTGCGGGTCTGTGCTCTGCTCAGAACAGCTGCAAGTGTCAGCAGATGAAAACTGAGCTCTCCGCAGGAAGGTTTGGGTGGGTGGGACTGATGCGGGCCAAGCAAAAGGGCCCCGCCCACTCCACCCCTTTCCCTAGCTCTTCAGCTCTCAGTTTCACCTTTTTCCTAGTCCATAGTACTTCATGTCCCTCACATAGGCACCCAGAGACAGGGGCTTTGGCGCCTGCTTCCTGGGCCAATGTTTTTAAAACTATTAACTGAGTTCATTTCCTCTCATCTAGGGGCTATCGGGGTACAACTGTTACCCCAGCAAGGCTTCCAGTGCATCCCAACTGAAGAAGTCAGCAGAGTTTCCTAGGTGGATCTCGAGACCCCTTCCCCCATTTAGAATAGATAAGGTGAGAGCTCCGTGGATCCCCAGTGGGTAGGGACAACGACCGTCCTCAGCAGGAAGCAGATACAGAAGATGAGACCTCCAGCCCCTCAGCTTCCCATGGAGGTTTGTGGGGATCAGTCTCTCAAGAGAATGTGAGGAAGGCAGACAGAATAGGGTGAATCTCGGGACCCCTCCCATGGGACTGCCCTGCTCGGGTAGCCACCACCCTGTACCACCCTTTCACTAGTCATCCCTGCCCCAGGCTGGGCAGCCACAGGAGGGAGTTCAGGCAAATACAAGGAAGCTAGAGGGCACGAGAAGCCCACCAGTTTGGGCCAGTTCCTAAGGCCTGAGCGGGAAGGGTTACAATCACCTTCATGTAACCTCAGCCTCATTATACCGTCATTATAATATCATACATATGCCTGGACGTTCATTAATATCAGTGTAACAGACTGAACTCTGGGAAAGAACAGGCGCAATTAGTAAAGGTGATGTACTAGGCCCCATGTCAATCCAAAGGCCCCACACGCAGACAGACAGGTGTAACCCCTGACGACTAAAGAAAAACTACTAAAGCCTCCTTAGTGGGGGCCCTTGAGCCGTTTGCTGGCTCCAGCCGCTCCTACCTCTTTGGCGTGCACTTTCCCTTTTAATAAACTATCTCTTTGTTTCACCTTATTTTCCTTTCAATAAACTGCTTCTTGGTGTCACCTCTACACTTGGTGTGTATCTCGTTCAGTTCTTTGCTGGAGATACCAAGAACCCGGACACCGTGCCGAGAAGGGCCCATCCTCCGGGAACCGGGTGTCCAGGAGCTCCGGGGCTCTGTGGTGTCCGGGCTCCGGGCCCCTCCGGTCCTGCAGTGGCAGCAGCTCCCAGGCTGAGGGAGCAGCGCCACTTCCTGAACTTCAGCAGCAGGAAGAACGGCCCTTTCCCTGTGGAGTTTTTCCTCCTGTGAGTTCTACTTCGTCTGCAGTTCTGCTTATGGTCCATCAATAATTCCGGCTTCTGTGTCTTCCCATAATCCCTTAGAAAATTTCACCTACCAATTTTTAAATAAATGTGTTAAAATGTCATCTGGGGACTTGTGGGGCAAAACAGGAAGTAAGCCATGTGCTTCCATCCTCAAGGCCGGGGGCTGGCTGCCTTTCTCTTCTCATTGTGCACTCACTCGCCCTAACTGATCTCCTCCTCTCCTACAATCACCTTTGTTTCCATGCTCTAACGACTCCCAACTTCACAGTCACCTGCCCGATACAGGGCTTTCCCGAGTGTGAGTTTAGTATAGCCAAAGGCTAGACACCTCTGCTGAATGCACCCAAGGCACTTCAGTCTCAACTGTTCAAAACTGAACTTTTTCTGTCTTGTGTCTCCATCTTCTCTTGGGTGGGGCCCTTGCTGACAGGGTTGCACATGCTCACTAGCACCACACCCACATTCCAGACCTTGGAAAGTGTAAAGTGGGAGGGGAGAGGAGG
>PVJL010014237.1:0-28913 GCA_004026885.1 Lyroderma lyra | reverse complement strand
CTCGGCCCCCGCCCCGCCCCGCCCCGCCCCGCCCCTCACATCAAGGAGCACTTCTGCTCCGCTGTCTGCTTGATCTCCGTGAAGGTGGCCTGGGCTTTTTCTTTTATGGTGTCCAAGTCCACGTTCTGAAGGTTCTGTAACTGCCCAAGAATAGAATCCTTGTCTTCCTCCTCTTCCTCGTCTTCATCTACCATCTTCCGGAGATCTTCGGGCAAATCCACGTCGTCTCCAGCCATTTGGATTTGGTTCTCATCCATTTCACTCTATGCCAAAAACAAACAGACAGAGAGAACACACCCCAAAACACACGCAACAAGCCGACACCAAAAGCAGCAGGAAGTGAATCGCCGGGGCCCAGCCACCTGTGTGTCAAGAATTCTCCTGTTTTGCCGATGCTGCAAAGCTCGACAATCAGACAAACTTGGCCTCAGGGCAGCTCTGCAAACTTTGCTGTCCGTCAGCCCCAGGTCGTGACTCCGTGGCCCTGGCTGACTCCTGTTTGGCGGGTGGGGTTGGGGTTCATGGTGGGTGGCCTGACCATGCTCCCCCATTTCAGTCATCACTCTTCAGCAAAGCTTCTGCTCTCCCACCACGCCTTCCCTCCCTTCCAATGGACGGGGGCCCCTCCTGGGAGGCGAATCATGTCACCTTCAGCCTTACATCCTTGGCACCTGGGAGCAAGCCTGGCCCACGACACTGGTTTATGATGTGACTCATCGATGGCATGGCTCCTCCTCACCATCCCGACTGGCTAGCTTTGTGTTTCTACCACCAGTTCGCCTCACAATTTCACCTTGTGGTCCCAGTAGGGCTGCTCCCGAATGTCCTAGTGCATGCTGCCTGGTTGTTAGAAAGCCTGTTGTTTGGGAATGAGAGAGAAGAAACTAAAGAAAAAGTTTCTCTGGGAACGGTAAGGGCCATCGACCCTTCCAGGTGGCTGCGGTCAGATAATTGTCTGAGATCAGGTTGTAACAGGAGGCAAAAGGGACTTTGGGGGCCGAGAAGATGAAAGACAGCGCCAGAAAAGACAATGAGCTAAGCAGACGCTAGAGCCCACCTCGGTGTGTTGTGACCAGCCTGGAATTTGTTACCAGAGCACATGACAATTCGCATAAACGTAAAATGATCATCTTAGTCTTAACCGGACCGTGTTGATTTGATTTTAGAAAGATTTTGGCACCTGCTGAGTCCCCAGGTGGCATTAAAGTCAGCACCTCCAGAGAGAGAGAGAGAATTCCCTTTGCCCAGTACTGAGGAGAGATAGTCATAAACAAACACGGGCCAAACAGCGAGGAGCCAGGGCGATGTGTAAACCTGACTCTCCATCCACAAAGCGGGTCTCCGAGGGTCTTTCCTGGTCTAACACTCGCTGGCTCCATACTTCCCCATCTGATCCTTTGACCCTTTGAGAGGCTTTCTCCAGAACTCCTTTCATGTGGCTCTCCTGGCCCGGTGACAGCAAACCCAGCTCCAGAAACAGCGGGGACAGGCAGACTTGGGATGCAGAGGGGAGAAGGCCTTGGGAGGCTGGGTCCTCCTGCAGCCCCTTCTGAAGACCTCTAGGGAGGACCACTCAGCGTCACCTCCTGAGGTCAGAGAAGGTTTCGCCCTGCATGTGGCCAGGCCTTGGCCCCTCAAACACTTAATGGATTAATTAGTTCCTCATCAGACTGGGGTGGGGACTAATTAGTTCGTTAATCCCCAGGGGCTCTCAGCCAATCCCCCATGTCTATTTATTTTTTATTTACCTATCCTGGAGGTTGCCTTCCTCGCGGACCATCCTCTGAGCATTTTTGCAGCGAGAAGAGGAAACACAGGACTGCAGCCTAGATGGTCTCAGTTCATGGAAATGTAGGACATTGGCCTTCTCTAATGCACCCCGAAATAACCTGCGCATGGTTTGGTAAGGTGTTCCTGGGAATTCTGCCCCCCACCCCTCTAGTTGGTAATAAGATTTATGCAGATGTGACCAGGTTTGAACCTGGACAGAGTGACTGCTGTGGGCTTGGAGGGACAGGCAGCTAGAGGGGACAAGGGGCGGTGGGCCCTCCTGCTGCTGCTTACCAAGACCCCATCTGCTTATGAGGGCTCATGGCCTTGACCCCCTGCCTCCCCTTTACCCAGTGACACAGCATGTGCCTCCAGGGAAGGTCTGAACCAGTTTGTCCCTTCAAGAAAGATGTTCAGGGTTATTTTCTCCTCATTCCATTTGCCCAGGGGCAGGAGAGCATGGGGTTCACTCGCCTCACAACTCACAGAGGGGCTCCTGGCGAGCACAGCCTGTACCAAGGTGGCTCTCACAGTGGGTGCCCGGCCTGCAGCAGCGGCGGTGGCTCTGGGGCCCTCGTTAGAAACGCTGTCCCCGCCCAGACCCCCTGCTTCGGAAGCTCTTGGGGTGGACCCAGCAAGCTGGGGTTCAGCAAGCCCTGCTGGTGATTCTGGTGCTTGCTAAGGTTTAAGGAGCACTGCTCCACATTCCCTGAAGACAGGGCCTGTCACTGACTCATCTGTAAGTCTTGGAATGCAGCCCAGTGTCCGGCATGTGGACACTGACAACAGTCTTTCTACTGAATGAGCTGATGAGCCTCTCATCGGGGACTACGACAGCCTGAACAATACTGGAATGTGCAGGTCCTCTTTGCTGCAAAGAGCTCTATTTTCATAGCCACCGACTTATCTTTATGCTCCCGCTGGGGCGGTGCTGCCAAAGTGCTGGTCTGAGAATCAGATTGCCTGAGAGGGAAGGTTACCGCCGTCGTTTAAAGGCTGTGTGACCCTGGGCACCTTATACAACCTCTCTGAGCTGCAGTTCTTTATCTGTAAATTGGAATTCTACTACTTGCCTTAGATTTGGAGAGGATTCATTAGATGACAACTGAATGATTTGGACTATATTAAGTCCTCAACCAATGGTAGCTATTCATAAATGTAATGGCCCTCCGAGGTGGGCAGGGGATTCGCCCTGGATAACTGTGACCCCTGAACATGGTGGTCAGCCCCATCTAAAAAGCTTCCCTCTGGCCTAGGAATACCTTTGCTCCCCAGGCTTGGTTTTCCTCACAAGCTGGGCCCTACTCATTTCCCTCTGGCGCTCAGCCCTCAGTGCTGGGAGAGAGCTACCCGAGGGCCCAGCTTCCCTTGTCAGGCCCACCGCAGTGTTTGTGGGACCCAGAGGATGAGCACGGTGGAGGGCTGGCCCACGCCCCGGCCCCCTCCTCTCCCACTGAATGAGACAGGTCATGAAACAGGCTTGTGAGCTCCCAAGTCCGGGACAAACCGTAGCTTGGTTATGAGTGCTTCAGAGGAGAAAAGGCAGTTTCGTGTCAAGACCCCAGCTGACAGGGTCCCTGGGATCAGGAAGGCGTGGACAGAAGCAGACCGTGGGAGTGTGCCAGCCCATAAGAGAAAGATCCGGGACAGAGCAAGCCACCTAGGGAAAAAATCTAGGGCTTGGTACAGCGGGCCCTGGGCAGCCGCGTGTCCTCCGTGTCCAAGGAGCCACCTGCTGATGCGATGGATCCTTGTTTACAATCCAGACAGCGAATGTCTCGTCCAGACCTTCTGCTGCCACTGACAGACCTCAGGTGGGGGAGACCGGGGACGTTTGGACACACTTCCTACATCACAGAGAGGCCGCGATGCCTCAGCACACCCCACAGATACAAGGGCAATTCCAGCCAATCGGAATCAGCGCCAGGGAGGAGGGGCTGTGACGCGAATGAATGAATGCAGGAATGAGTGAAGTGAATGAGTGAAGTGAACCAGCGTACCATTAGGGGACTTACGGGCTACACTTTATTCTTAGAGGTTCCGTTTCGGAGGCCTTCTCATTCCTAGAAATCTTATCAATTTGGGATATTGTTTAATGCAGCCAAGAGCTCATTATTTTCATGCCGGCTGCCCAGAATCACTTTTAATCTCCTGGTTTTTAACCAGGTTTACAATCTCCGTTGCTGGTGCCGAGTGCCCCCTTTTCAATACCCCCATCCCCTGCCTTCGTTCTTCCCCGTGACTGATTCCTGACTTCCGCCTGAAGCATAAGCGTGGCTCTGATCTGGATAAACTGACCTTCATCTTGTAGCCAACTTGAGATATGATGACAAACTATCTTGTCAAAAAGCTGAGTGTTCACCACTTGCTGGAGTCCAGTCATTCCAAATACCAAGGTGTTCGGTACTAGTTAGATTTGACTTGGTTTTGGTTTGTTGATACGGGACAGCTAGGTGAAGGGACTTCTTCCACTTTGGCGAGCTGACCTCCCGTTGGATATGTGCATACTTGTGAGGATCATGCACTTTGGCAGTCACTTGTCTTCACAAGTTGCCCCTTCCTGTCCTGGTCATGAATGAGGGCGCTGTATTGGCCTCTAGGGAAGGTGACTGCAACCTCTGGTTCCTCTTCAGCTGGAGCTTACAAGGCATCTGGGGAGTGAGGGTACAGAGCAAAGAAAATCGCCACTCAACAAACACCGCCATCAAAATAAAAGCAAACATGGCCTGCTACACCCCAAGTATGGGGGGATCTGGGCGTGAGGCCTTGGGGGCCGGGATCCAGCACGCAATCATCCTTGTTCTGACCAGTTGCTGCAGAAGGACAGAGCCAACATTACGTTCTGTCTCCCCAGGACAGAAGTTCTCGACTCTCTCCATGCCTCTGTTCTTGTCCTGTGAAGTGTAGGAAAGTACCGATGGCCAGGCCGCAGCCTCAGAGGTTTGGCTTCAGCGGTCTGGGCTCGGGAGGCAGGAGTTTTTAAAGGCTTCCCGGGGTCATCGTGTGAGCCATGTTGAGACCTTTGTCCAGAGCTTGCTGGCACAGCACACTGTTCTTCCCTCATTAGCTACTTAAAGAGCTCTCAGCACACCCAGGTTAGGCCAGATGAGGGTTTGACTTCTTGAATAAACTGATTTGACATCAGTTTATAATGTTGATTGAGTGCATGCACATATAGGGCCCTACATGGGATGGGAATTTCTAGAACAAGCTGTGCCCATCTTACACTGCTTTCCTTTGTGCAGGCATTCCGTGGGGACTCGAGATGCTCTTCAAGGTCACTTATCCAAGCCTCCAGCCCAGGTCAGGGGACGAGAATCCAGCATGGCCACCAGGTCTAGCAGGAAAACATGGCTACTGGGGTCAGATCAACTTGGGGCCTTATCTTGTGCCATTTCCTGGCTGTGTGACCTGGGGAAGTCGTTTACCCTCTCTCAGCTGGTGTTCTTGTCTGTGAAGGGGAAATAACTTCCACCTACCTTACAGGGGGGTTGTGAGGATTAGCTAACTGAGAAAGCCGGTGTGGCTACTAACACCTGTTACATCCCTGCTGTGCCACACCGGGGTCCCAGGACTCTTTGGCCCCTTCCCCATGTCCCCTCACGGCTCCTTCAGAGGTGTGAGTAGAAGGAGCCACCTAAACTGGAGCAAGATGGAGAAGGGAAGCGACAGAGGGCCCCTGTGAGGCCTCTGATGGCCGCCCCACCCCCTACGCCACCAGAAACAGCTGCCGGGAGGCAGGGGGCTGCGGCGTCCTGCTGGGCGGCCCCAAGAGCTAATTCGAAGGAGGCAGGCAAAGAGAGGTTCACGGAATCACATCTTTTTCTAAGGGGCCAATTTTAAATTCAATTCCAACGGAGCTTTCAATGTGACACGTTGAGAGACGATTTCATTGATACACTTTCCTCTGTCTTCATTTTTATTCAGAATGGACGATGCCCTCAATACAGCAGACAAACACCAGGTGTAACTAAACCGTCCAGCTCAGCAGGGGGCACGACATTACTTTTCAATGACTAACCTAGATTGACAATCCCATTAATAGGATTAGGGTTCATTGTGGAGCTGTTTTCTCGTATTAATTTGGCTTGACTTACATATACATTTTGAATTGGCTAGGAAGAGGGGCACCCTCATCTTTTTAGAAATTATCTTGTGGCTTTCCTTAAAATGCACTTCTTCCTCTACTTGAAGAAATATGACATCTTAATTATAATGTAAATTAGCCTACGCATTTTATCCAAACTTATAATTTTGTACTATAATTTTAGGATGGTGGAGCCAGACTTGTTCTTTTTATGAAAATTGATTTTAACATAACTTTTATGGCAGCTAAATTCTTTCTGCTGTTTTTGATACTTTGTTCTTTGGGAGTGTTTTCTTCTTCTTTGTTTATTTTTTTCCTTTTTCCCCAATGACATCGATCATTCAGCAAACCTTTTTGAGTGTGCCGTGAGTGTGTGCGTGTGTGCGTGTGTTGTGTTGTGTTTTGTTGTGTGTATGTGTGTGTGTGTTTTGTGTGTGTGCATGTGTGTATGTGTGTGTGTTGTTTTTGTGTGTGTGTGTGTGTATGTGTGTGTGTGTGTATGTGTGTATGTGTGTAGCTTCTACATGTCAGGCATTGAGGACAAAGATGAAAAACTCAGCACCTTTCATTAAGAAGCACACACTCGAGTGGGTGAGAATATTCAGGGTGGTAACAATGTAAGAGACATGCAGTCAGTTATTACAGAAACATGGAGCAGGTTGGGGAGAGAGAGAGGTCCTGGAAGGTTCTGGGAGAAGTGGCACTAAACCAAAGTCTTACAGGAAGGAAACGGGCCAGGGGAGCAGGGTGGAGGGGACCAAGCAGGAGGAAGGTACAGTCAAGACAGCGAGTGGCAAAAGGTCAGGCTGAAAAGACAGGAGTCACACCGTTGTGTACAGGCCAAGGGGTGTGGACTTCATTCTGAAATGTCGCAATAAGCCTTTTATGTGAAATAGTCAAAGTGATGAAAAGCAAGGACCTATGACCAAGATTACCCCACCCAGCAAGGCTAGCATTTAGAATCAAAGGGGAGATAAAGAGCTTCCCAGGTAAGAAGCTAAAGGAGTTCATCCCCACCAAACCACATCTTCAGACTAGAGACACACACAGATTGCAAGTAAAAGGATGGAAAAAGGTATTTCACGCAATGGAAATGAACAAACAAAGAGGCTGGGGGAGCAATACTTCCATCAGGCAAAACAGACTTTACAACAAAGGCCGTAACAGGAGCCAGAAGGATCCGGCAATTCCACTTCTGGATACGAGTCCAAAGAAACCCAAAACACTAATTCGAAAAGTCACAAGCACCCCCATGTTCAGGACGGCATTATTTACCGTAGCCTAGACAGGGAAGCAGCCGAAGTGCCCATCGATAGATGAGTGGATAAAGGAGAGTTGGGACATATATACAATGAAACACTACTCAACCGTAAAAAAGAATGAAATCTTGCCATTTGCAACAACAAGGATGGACCTAGAGACTATTGTGCTGAGTGAAATAAGTCAGACAGAGAAGGACAAATGCCGTATGGTCTCACTTACGTGTGGAATCTAAAAACGAAAGGAACAAACAAATCAGAAACAAATTCATAGATACAGAGAACATTTTGATGGTTGCCAGGGGATGGGAAGGGGAGTGGGGGATGGGAAGGGGCGTGGGGGATGGGAAGGGGCGTGGGGGATGGGTAGAAAAGGGAAAGGAGTAAGATACGCACGTTGCCAATTATAGAAACAGTCATGGGGATGTAAATTACAATATAGGGAATACAGTCAATCATATTGACACCAATGACGAATGGTGTCAGATGGGTACTAGACTTACAGGGTGATCACTTCATAAGTTATTTAAATGTCTAATCACTAAGTTGTACACCTGGAACTCACATAATATTGTATGTCAACTATAATTGAAAACTAAAAACATATATTTAAAAAAAAAGCTACAGTAAGACTTTAAAAAGACAAATCAGGAAAGGAAGGGGATCAGATTTGCATTTTGGAAACCTCACTCTATGGTTTTGAAGGGAGCAAGACTCCAAGTCAAACAGCTACGAAAGGCTGGTAGAGCAAACGAGGTGAGGAATGACGAGCCTGCACCTGGGCACGGGGCTGAGAATTATTTAGGAGGTAAAATTCAGGCAACCTGGTGACTTGCTGAATGTGAGGCTGGAGGAGGAGGGGAATGTCAGGGTGACTTCTGGTTGCCAGCCTGGCGTGCCGGTGAAGGGGTTGTGGGCTGCCCTGGGAGCCATCAGTGGCGGTGACGCCGGCAGGAGCAGCAGGGTAACGGAATAATGATGGAGTCTGTTCTAGATACGAGCTATGAGGTGCCTGAGGAGAGGTGCATGCAGCTGTAACTTGGGAAGAAGGTAGAGATTTGAGAGTCACCAGCACAGATAGGTGACAGCTGAAAGCAACAGCAAGGTGCAGCCACCCAGGGAGACTATGCAACTTGAGTGGGCAGAAGAGCAGACCGAGGGAGCACCCTGGAATATTCCAGAATCTGGGGGCAGACAGGGAAGGGGTAACCCAGGAAGAAGACAGAGGAGAAACAGTTTAAGGAGAGTGAGACGCAGAGGGCTGGTGTCCAGAAGCTGAGGACAGAGAGGGCTTCGGGGAGGAAGCAACAACCAATGCTAAACAAAGCAAAGAGAAACCAAAGGTCCAGAGTTTGAAGGAGAAAGGTGCCAGCAGAGCAGCGGGGACCAGTCATTTAGGGAAGACACCTGGGAAGGCAGGTTTTCTCAGAAAGTGCTGTTTGTCTTTATTGGGAGAGACTTGACTCCTTTATAAAGGAGAGGCCAACAGAGATAAAATCCTGAAAGCACAGCATCAATGGAGTGAGATGCAAATCTAACATGAGCCTCATGGATTACTGGGGGCATCTGAACCCTCTAATTGCTCGTCATTTGAAAGCTGGAGGAACTCAGCAGAGGGGATGTAACTGAACTTGATAACGATTGATACACTTTACTATCTATACTGCAAGTTACAGGAGTTTGATTACTGCACTTACTTGACCCCTTATGTCATTGCTGTGATTAGAATTCATCATCATAATACAGGGGTACGACAAATGGTGTTGCCACCGATGGTGACGAGTAACCTCAGGAAGGAGGCCTTCTGCCGTCTGTCTGCGGGCCGAGGGCCCACACTGCTCCTCAGAGCGCGGACTTCTCCCCACCGGGCAGTGAGCGAACGAAACTCTTTTTCACAGGAAACAGCAGCCAACTATTTTCTTTAGAAAATACAGTTCTAATTCCAAAATGGGACATAGTTATCCTCATTAGACCTGACAGCTCCTGGGAGGACATTTTCCTCAAATCTGCTCTCTGTTGGGCCTGGGTAAAGGGAAGGGCCCAGAACCATCTCCAGCAACTGCGGTGATGTGACCCTGGGGAAATGTGAATGAGGTTCCCCGGGCGGTCCCTCATTAGCTGAAGGACATGTTGACTGTGTCCAGCTCCCTGTGGACCGTTAATGCCATTAGTGCAGTGGCTTGCCCAATGTGGACTTCATAAGACAGCACAGGGCTAAGGATTCTGCAAATCACAAGGGAGGGGAAGGCTCTTATTAGGAGCCCAGTGAGGCCTCGGAGAGCTTGGCTTTCCGCCCAGCGCCAATTTCCTTGTTAGATACTTGTGTTCACTTCTTGAGTCTACCATCCTGGGTGGGGAGGCACAGGTTGGAGGGGGAATAGGGGAATGGGGCCTGAAAGGACAGTAGCAGGTGAAGAATAAGGGGGCCCGCAGTAAGCTTTGTGATCTTGGGCGAGTCCCTTAATTTACACGAGTTTTTGTGATCATGCATTGAGTGTACATCTATGTCATGTGTTTTTCTGTAAATAAGAAGTAAGTTTAATAAAAGAAAAATATCACTCAGATGCTGGGTTCCAGGAGCCCAAGCACCATGGCGATCCAGGAACGCATACCTACTCTAGAAAGGGACTTAGAAGGGCAGAGGAAGGGGCCTCTGGTGTGCTCCTCAGATGACCCGCCTAGCCTGAGCTTGTCACTAACTGTCAACAACAATACCGTTTGTCCTACTGATGTTCTTTGAGGACCATTTTTTTAATAGTCAGTGTGTGGTACATTACATCCCCAGGGCTTATTTCACCTTCTTACTGGATTGTCCTTTCAACCCCCTTCACACATTCGCCTACTCCACCTTCAGTCACTGGCAACCACCGATCGGTTCTTTCTATGGGTTCCTTTTCCCCCAGAAGTCACATACGAATGAGATCACACAGTAGTTGTCATTCTCTGTCTGACTTATTTCACTTAGCATAATGCCCTCAAGGTCCATGTTGTCACAAATGGCAGGATTTCCTTCTTTCTTGTGGTTAAATAATATTCTGTATACATCATGATGGCCATTTTTAATTGCAGTGATCAGATAATGTGATCAATTAAGTGCAGCAATCAAGATGCTACACCCCAGGAAGGAGATGTATGTAATGACTTGAGCTTCTGTTGTCCTATCTGCAACCTCGCCGTTCCTCGCGGGCCCAGGCATCTGCTCGCCCCCCCTGCTGCTCTGAGGGTGTAGCACTGGCCAGCCCTCCCCTCGTTCCTTTCCCTCCAATTCACTGGACACATTGCCATGGCCTGGAACCTTTCCAATCACTGTAATGCCCATGGACACTGCCTAGTCTTCCAGGACCTCCTCGCTCCTTATTGGAGCATCCAGAACATGAAAACCTACAACTGAAACTCCCATTGTGGTTCCGATTCATCAAAGAAAGGCCTAAGAGTTCTCTGCAGTTCCGTGACAGCCGGCCACCTGAGCGCCTCCACATGCATTGACTTGATACAGCATGGGATTCCAAGCACAGTGTTCAAGGCCTGGTACGTGACCATCCGCACAGCCGTCATTTCGCCAAAGCCATCTCTCAAGGTGGTGCATCTAGTTCCTACAACGCTTCCTCACTTACTGCCAATCCTTTCAAAACCCCTCACCATCCTGGTTGCTGCGGAGTCAGCTAAAACCTCTCTGTCTTGATGTGGCAGGAGAGGATCCCACTGCTCAGATGGTCCCCTCCCAGCTTTGTCCTACCTGGTCCCACTGGAGCTGCCACCTCCCGCCGTGGGACAACCCACCAAGCCCTTCCAGGCTTGCTAGCCCAGCAACCACTTTAGAATAAAACGCACAATCTGGTCTCTAGTATCCAAAAAATGATGTCAAAAAATCTAAGTCACCTCCAGACATTTGTTTCCGTTCCCCACCACCACCGCTGTCCCTGCCACCACCCACCGTCCCCGCGGGAAAGCAGAACATCCTCACGACGGGGCGCTTCCCAGGGGCCGCCCGCGCCCGCTGCGGGCTGGGGACGCTAGGGGGCGCGAGGGTGCCGGGTCCCCGGTCCTCCCGGCGGCCGCGGCTGCGAGCTCCAGGCAGGACCCGAGCGGCCCTACCGCACAGACAGGAAGCCGCGTCCTGGAGCTGATCGGGGGCCTGAGACACGCGGCTGTCCCCCAGGGCCCCTTGCTAGCCACGGCGGGGGGGCTATTGCAGGCCCGCTGTACCCAGAGCCTCGATGGGGTGGGCCGGAGGGCAACACACGACCCGGGACAGCCACCCCGGGCGGAGGAGGGGCGGGGGGCTGCACCCCCAGCCACATCTGGGGATACCTGGGCAAAATGGAATATGAGCCGGTGTCGAATTTTTATGGCGCACCTTCCATTAGTTACCGGTTTATGGGTCGTGTGCTTGGATTAGAACGTCCCTGTGCTTTACAAAAAGCAGTTTGTATTAACAGTATTTTTAGTATTTTTCACTCCATCGGCAAATTCTTGAAACACTGTGTGTAGAATCCACGTTTACAAATGCAGCCATCGTATTAACGGGGCCCAGGAAAGCCCCACTGAGTGCAGAATGCTTCCGAGTGACGTCCTCATCCGCTCATTTGGGCTCTTTGGAATCTAGTGACTCCGGGTCTTCCCCACAGACACCACAGGAGAAGAAAAAGCCATGGCTCCTGGGGGTGGGATTCTGTGACAGTCACGGTGAGCAAGCTACGCAGGTTGTCCCCAAGGTCTTAATGCAGTTTTAAGCCACGTGGAGCTCAAAACTGCACTAAAACTTTCGGGACACCTCAAATATTAAGAGTAAGAAGACCAGAGACCCCGGGGCTTAGAGGGAGCTGTGTTCGACCCCTTTTGTGAGTAAGTCGCTCTTTTTCCCGATTGAGAGGCCAAATCCCAATCCTGCTTTGTCTGTCACTCAATAGCTGTGGGTTGTTGCAAAGCGATTGAAGTCCCTTGGCCGCAGTTCCCTTATGCTAAAAGAGTGAGTGGCATTGGATTCTTAGATGAACTCAGGGTCCATGAAAGAGTCAGGGGAGGTCTCAGGTGCATTCCGCATGTGAAACAGCTATAGAAGGAGGGTATATGAGCATCAGTAAATCATGCAATGAAAGATCCTGGGCTCCGCCGTTATTTATCGGCTATTTCATGGTCCAGCCCCACTTCCTCCTCACACCTAGGGAGCAGTCGCCTATGCAGATAAAGTCACTATCACTCCCCACGGCTGTCTCTTCTCGGGGAGGATACGAATGCATGTATTTCATGGCTAAAATTCTTTCCTCTTTCCATAGTTTCTTTTGGAAATGCTCTCATCCTAAAATATAGCTTGGCTCAGAGATTTGGGAATTATTGTTTTCCCTGAAGAGCATCAAAAACTTGCTGCTTAAGCCTGGAGGATTGGACATGAGACTGACCACCAACTCACCATTAAGGACAAAAACAAGCAAAAGTTCAGATTCTTGAAGTTCAGGGACCTGGAGTTGTTGCATTGGTGATACATGTCAGCATGTACCCACGGTCTTCAAGACCCCTGGTCGTTATTATCAAGAAATAGGACATCTGTGCATAGACGATATCATCACAGCAATAAGGGAGCTTCCTTATTATTAAGCCCTGCCCATTAGGCAGGCTCTCTACTAGGTCCTTTATGTTATATTATCTCAGACAAAGATCTAATGAAGTCAGTATCACTGTCCCCATTTTACTGACAAAGAAACTGAGGCTCAGGTATTTTGAAAGCCAACTGAGATTGCAGAGCCAAAACAGAATCCCAGTTTTTCCCTGTACATATAGCCCAGAGGACAGCCGAATGGCTGACAAAAATAAATCCTTAAAAAGCCCCACCCTTGTGGAGGAGACATGGCCAGCTGGTCGTGTGTGTGTGTGTGTGTGTGTGTGTGTGTGTGTGTGAGTGATTTCTGCTTCATTCCAAACAAGATTCGTGGTGCTTTAATCAGATGCACTCCAGGTGGGAGGCAGGAACGTCAGTTCAGGAGCATAAATCTGAGTCGGGCATCCTGCCTGAAGATAGCCAGCGACACCCCAGGGAGTTTGAGGGACCTTCCCAGACAACGGGAGCAGAAGGGACAGTGTTTGGAAGTTCTCCACTCTTCTGAAATGCAAGCACAGTGGGGAAAAGTACCTACTCAACTGGAATAAGGGGTGCAAAAAGCATGGCATTCATTTCAAAATTTCACTGGTCTCAAGTGAAAACGAGTTGCAATTTCTATGTGAGTTTTCCGGGTTCCTGGGTCTTAGGGATCAATCTCTCCCACAGAGTGGGCCGATTTAACTCTTTGGTGACTTCAGCAGTGACCTTGCATGGACAGTAGGCTCACTTGCTCTTTTCGTGCTTACAGCTTCTGAAGTCAGCTTTTCTGAGGCCTGCCAAGGACCCCCTGGAGGAGCTGGTTTGGTGGCACTTTCTAACCCACCCAGCTGACCTGGAGATGGCTCTCAACCATGGGGTCACGTACTTGGAGGGATCTGTCCCTTTGTTTTCTCCACGTGGAATGTGTTCTCTAAGGGAGGGCGTACCTCAGGACTATGAAGTTGAACACCAACCTGGAAGGTGACGGTGGCCTCATTTAGAGGAGCCAGGCCACCCCCAGCTGGGTTGGGGGGGATGAGAAGTGAGCCAGAGGAGCAAAGTGGTGTGTCCACTGTCACACATGGAAGCCAGGCTGGGGCAGTGCATCTGAGCCCTGCCTCAACACGTCAGCCAGTCCTCTTCCCACGTCTCAGCCAGGAAAAGACAAACGCACGTGCGACAGCATGCACGTTGGTGGTCTTCAGTGCACGTTGGTGGTCTTCAGTGCATGTTGGTGGTCTTCAGTTTACAGTTGGTAGAGTTGGTCCCACGACTTCTCTAAATCGACTACACGACCAGAGCTTACAGGGGTTTGTCTTCCCAGCTGGCGCCAAGGGGGGTAAGATGGCGCTGCGTGATGACCAGGACTACTATGTCATCACCACAAAAGAAGGGAATGGCCATTCCTTTGACACAGAGACAGAATATTGTAGAAGACCCTGGGCTCTGCCCTTCCCGACGGTGTGGCCTTTGGCAGCATGGGGGTTGCTTTCGAGCCTCTGTTTCCTGTACTGTAAGAACCTACCTTACAGGACTGTTGAGAGGATTCAATGAATTGACACACTCAAAGCACTTAGAACAGTGCCTGACACTTACAGCTCAATGAATGTCAGCTAGGGTCACCATCCCCATTATGCATTTATATAGAAGCGCTCTACTTTTTAAATAAGTTTACATACAAATGTCACCTATAGGTATTAACGTTTGTTGAGATAAAATGGAAGTTCACAGAGGTTAAATGACTAGAATCTAGTCTTTCTAAACTAGTTCAATGCTCTTTTCACTACATCACCATGTCTCAGGCAAGACAAGACATATATTAATACATATACCGTGTATTTATGTATTCACATACGTGTATGTGTATGTAGTCCTCCCCCCTTAACCATGGTTTCACGTTCCACAATTTCAGTTATCCACAATCCAAAAATATTAAATGAGCAATTCCAGAAGCCATTCATAAGTTTTAAATCTCAAGCTGTCCTGTCATCCCTTCGGGGCATGGGCCATCCCTTTGTCCCTTGTCTCCGTGCCGCAGACGCTCCCCCCCGCATTAGTCACTCGGTAGCCGTCTCAGTTATCAGGTGGACTGTCAAGGTATCACAGTGCTTCCATTCAAGTCACCCTAATTTTACTTAGTAATGCCGCACTTACATAAATTTTATTATCATATGTTGTTATACTGCCTCTATTTTATTCTTATTGTTCATCCCTTCCTGTGCCCAGTTTATAAATTACACTTCATCACAGGCATGTATGTACAGGAAGACAACGTAGTAGCTACTGGGTTGGGTGCTATCCGTGGTTTCCGGTAGCCACTGGGGTCTCGGAACGTGTCCTCCACGGATAAGGGGACAACTGTGTATACACAAGGGCTGTCCGGAAAAACCGCAGCCATGAGGGCCTCTGTTCTTCATACCCCAGGGCTGGGTCCTTTCCGGACAGCCCTCACATATGCGTGGGCACGACCCTTTGCTGATCATCACACATCTTCCATGTTTTATCACGTGAGATGTAACAGGACATTCACCGCGTCAAGTGTCTCACCTTCGGGAGTCTGTACTTTTCTCTGAGATGGACTCTCAGGCACGCCCTCTCTGCTTTTCTTTGTGTAAATGCAGCGTCTCTTTCCATCCTAAAAGGAAAAAAATAGAAGGATGACAGGACATAGAAAGCTAAGGACATTCCAGCCCCTGCTCAGAGTCCCCTGTGCCCTGACATTTGGAGCAGTTCCCGAGCAGTTCTTCAGCCAGCTGGAGCACCAGGACTGGGCGTGCTGTGGAGGCACGTGGTATTTAGGGGTGTAATGCAAAGCTATTTCCCTTCATTGTCACCCCCTAGACCCCAACTTAGGTTCTGTGTTCCCTTCCCTGTTCGGAGGGAGGCATCCCAAACTAGGTGGGGTAGACCGCACATGCCCTGGGGAAGCCTTAGTGGGACCCATGACTGTGCTGGTTTGGAATAAACCCGCTTGTTCATAAGATAATGATCCAGACAGAAGCAGACACCGCGGGGCAGTCTGCGAGGACACCGCAGCGCGTCTCTCCCAGCTGCCCTCCCAAGTGCATTCCTGGGGGCTCAATGGAGACACACAGCCCCGCCCCCTGGCTGGTCCGGGTTGGACCGAGCTGGAGACATGAAATCTCCTGTCTGGGAATTTGGGATGGGAACTGAGACACGCAGTGTGGCTGGAGCTGTAACAGGTGAACATGAACGCCGTGGGCTGTCATTTTCATCAGCCTCGTGGTCGGGTCATAGACGGAGAAGGCTGACAGCTGAGGAAGAACAAAGATGCCAGACAGACGTAGAAGCAAGGGCAAGAGATGCAAAAAGAGAGCTCTGGGCTTCCCAACAGCTTTCTGGTTCCTGGTTTAGGCCCAGGAGGGGCCTGGTGAGATTTCTGCTAATGGGTTTTGGTTTGGTGAAGCATCTTTGCATGAAACATTATTTGCATTAAAATAAACTAAACTCCCTGTTTTCATTTTCAGGTGGCTAAATTGGTTTCTATTTCTTGACTCCAAGTGTTGAAATGATCTTAACCATTACACAGCAGGCTGACTAAAGCAAGGGCTGGATCTGGAGCACTCAGATTAAACTGCTCACCACTGGGCCCTGGGCTCAGGCTCTCTGTGAACTCACTGCCTGCCACAGAACATCAGGCCTGGAAGGGGCAGGGGAGAACACTGGGTTCAATCCTTTGTTTTCTGCAGAGAGAAATATTTGCAGAATAAGCAGCTTACCCAAGAGACCAGTGACCTCTGGCAGAAGCAGGTCTTTCTCCCCTCATTATTTTATTATAAAATAAAATAGTTGAAGAAATTTTATTACAATAAAACCCACATACTCATCACCGAGATTCTACCATGAGCATCTAGGATACATGTTTAATCACATATCTATCTCCCTCTAAACATTCATTCATCCATCTTATTTTTTTGATGCATTTCAAAGTTGTAGACATCAGTATTCTTCTCCTCAAACACTTCAACATGCATGCCATTACCTACAGTTACATTTCAGTTCTATCACCTATTATCTATTTATTCAGGTATCATCATCTATTATATCTATCATTTATATCATATCTATCTATCCTCTATCATCATGTATCTCCTATTGGTTCTGTTTTAGTAACCCGAACCCCTCTTGAGATATACGGTACATTGCTGTGAACATACCCTCTTCCCCATTCTCAATCAGCACCTGCTCCCCAGACCTAGGTAGGCAACCTCTATCTCTTTTCCAACATAGATTGGTTTTGCCTGCTCTAGAACTTTGAATAAATGTAACTATATACTATGCATTCTACTGGGTAAGGTTTCCTTCACTCAGCATTAAAAATTCTTGATGTTTATCCAGGTTGTTTACTTACCAGTCGTTTGTCCCTTTGTATTATTGAGTGTATTCTACCATATGACTATATCACGTTTGTTTACTCATTCTGCTGCTGATGGGAGAGGAAAGAAGGATCAAAGGACATACGAAGCTAAGGACGCTCCAGCCCCTGCTCAGAGGAGACATTTGAACATTTTTGCACAAATATCTTTGTTAACACATACATTCATTTCTCCTCAGTGATGGCTAGGCATGGAATTGCTGAGTTACAGGGTAATTTGGTTGAGGAAGTGTAGCTTTATTAGAAACGGTCAAACCTTTTCCCAAGTGGTCATACTATCTTACATCTCATCAACTACAAGAATTGGAGACGTTCCACGTTCCGGCCTTTGGTATCGTGTCTTGTTAATGTCAGCCATGTTAACGTGTGGGCAGTAGTGGTACCTTAATGTGATTTTCATTTCCATGATAACTAATGATATTAGGCTGTTTTTTTTCATATATTAATTAGTCATTTGTATATCTTTGTGAAGTATTTGGTTAACTCTTTTGCTCATTTTTTTTTTTGCTTGTATTATTTTCAGAAATTCTTCATAGATCCCAGTCCTTTGTCGATTTACATTTTGCAAATAGCTTCTGTCTGTGGCTTGTCTATTTAATTTCTTAATGGTGTCTTTTGATGAATAAATGCTTTTAATTTTGGTAGTATTTATCATTTTGAAAATTTATTTCAAAAGTTATTGCTTTCAGAGTCATGTTTAAGAAATCTTGGCCCATTTCCAAGTTGCAAGGCTATTCTATGGTTTTTTCTAAATGCTTTATACTTTTAGCTTTTATGTTTAGGTCTATCTGTGATGCATATCAAAGTCCAAGTTACAAATGGGGCTGTAATGACTGTATCATAATCAAAGTAAAGGGACATTTTAATATAATTGAGAGACGTGGAGGGATAAACAGATGATTGTTTTATTTAGAACTTTCCAGATATTCTATTTAGGTATAGATTTCTTTCCATACTACTAATGTTATCAGCAACAAAACATCTGAACACAGAAGGAAAATAAAAATAAATGTGCAGAGGAGTGCATTAAGTAATTTTTAGTTTACAATTAGTGGAGTCAATCCCATGTCTTTTCTAAAATGATGAGGACAGGTTTAGAAGGCTGTTATTTGCTAGTATTTGTTTTAATGATGATAATACTACAATGTCTGCAGCTCTCTTTACATGTAACATGTGATGAACCATTTTTGAGGCCTACCTCTTTATGTTGTTTTAAGTGATAAAGTTTTTGAAAATTCAAGCAATGGACTACAAGTCCTGCCTCTTGCCTTGGGAAAGCGGACTGGCCCTGTTGTCTCGCTACTGTTTCTTAAATTAGGTGACTATATCCATACCATTTGGGCATTTTGATCTTTTATCTGTCCAGATATGAAATTAAGGAAAACTAGGACATTAGTGAATAAAACAGATGCCATATCTGTGACCAGATTTATTGCTTGAAAGTATTAAATATTTTACATGATCACGTGTATAGTCTAAATTTCTGACCATTTTCTTTTTATAAGCGCACTCGCGCTGAGAACATTTGGTGCTATTGTTCTACTTCTGTTTCTTCAAGCTGCTTTTTTTTTTTTTTTTTTTAACATGCCATGGTAAAAGCTAGCCAATATTCAAGGAATTTTTTTTTTTTTTTTTTTTTGCCCCAACTATTATCTCAGAACCAATATAATTTTTGCAGTTGTATTTACTTTTTAAACTGAATTTTACTACAGAGCCAAGCATAATATGGCCAAGATATTTTATAAGTCATGATTTCTTTCAGAAAAAATATAATAGACAAGTTTCCAATAGATGTAAGCCTTCTGGACTTTCTTAGTTTCCTCCAGATTATTAACCTTTTCACTTATAATCATCTTAGCAATAGGACTTAGGCAACTCTTTTTTTTTTTTGCTTTTTGGTATGTGGGTAGCTCCCTGGCTGGGAATCGAACCCAGGCTGCAGCACTAGACAACGCCAGCGCTGAAGCCTTAAGCCACTACACCATCAGGGAACTCCCTTAGGCAACTCTTATGTAAGTGATTGTTAGCAAAATAGCCATGGTGACAAAAAGAAATACTTTCCTTTTGTAATATATGGTGACATTTAACCAAGACTGAAGCTTCAATTCTTAGCTGAGTATTAAAACTCTTAAATTAATTCAAAGTTAAATATTAAAAAAATGACATGTAGATTGTACTTATTTAAACATCAGTGCTTAGTAATGAAAAATTGTGGGTGATATTCACAGTCCATATACTCAACTAAAATGTTACTAATATTTTTATTACATTTTATATAGCCAGGAAAATGTCATTTTTTTGGAGGTATATGGCTTAAGCATTTAGGGGTAAAAATCATGATGCCTTAATTTACTTTGAAAATTGTTCTCTATATCTATTATCTATCTACCATCATCATCTATCCAACGAACCTATCTATAAGCAAATATGGCAAAATTTTAACTGTTGAGTTTATGTCATAGGTGTATAGGTATTCCTTACACTATTCTTCTGTATCTTTAAAGTTCTCATAATAAACAGTCCACAGATTTAGTCATAGTCTTCGAGAACCCAAGTGTTATAATTGTTACATTGTGCTTTCTGGGCTTTTTCTGCCCACGTGAGATAAAGAAGTTTGCACCTTAAGTTGCATAAAACCCTTTTCTAGGTACAAAGTCAGAATTCTTACAATTTGCAAGCTTTTTACCTGCTAGGAAGGTAAATTTTGGAAAGGCTGTGCAGGTTGGCTCACAATTTTTCCTCTGAACATGTAAATTGATGTCTGTTAAAACATGCCTGGGGTGTTAAGCTGCACTAAAAACAACACGTGGATTCATTTATTTCCATTCCTACAAAGAGGACATGGGAGCTGCTGATGCTACAAAACTGTTCCTGTTAGCAGAACCCACTTTCCTAAGGCTAGAAGCCACCGGCTCGAGAAAAGGCATCTACAAAGCCAAAAAGGGGACTTGGGGCGCTGAAGGAGGTGAGGGCGGCGCGGAAAGCAAGTGGCAGGTACTCACTTCTCCTCGATCATTTGCTTTTGGTATTCCTCATACTCCTCTCGGGTCATCCCTTGAGCGGCCGCAGGATCCGAGGTTCCCCCTTCTTCTTTTTTTTCTTCAGACCCACCGCCAAATCCTAAATTCTTTACCTGGTTACTTATCATACTTTTCACAAAGAAAGCCATTGCTTTCTGCTCCAGAAAAAGACGACCGAAACGCAGACAAAACCTGAAGGAAAAGGACGAAAATCTCCACGTAGCCCTAACGGCAGCCACACACGGAAGAGCAGAGAACTTTGCACGGCCTCATGGCTTCAAGGGCACAATGATAGAGAAAAGGGGTTTGCGGGCTGTAAGCCGGATTAGAGAGGCGAACCCCCACGTATACAGAGGCAGATGGTTCAGATTACTAAGGCGTACGATCACAGGGAACCGACTGCTTTCTGAATTAATACACCAAGCTAATTTCAGAGGGAAAATCCTTCCCATGATCCACCCTTCCCTCCTGGCCCATTGCTGAATTTTAAACTGTAAGCACAGCAGGGCTTCCATCACAGCCTACAGTATGAGCTGTAGGGGAATCTCTAAGTGCAGCTTTTGAATGCAACATCCTGTTGAAAACTGAGTCCAATGAGACCCAGAACCCAAAATGCTCATTAAGCAAAAATAATCCTTTGAGCTACCATTTCATCTCACTGGACTCTAAGCACGATGCGAGGATTTGCCTCTGGTTTGCTTGGATGCTGAACTGCTTCGGTGGTTATGGTGCCCCAGATGTAACTATCCCCCCGAGGCCATTCAGAGGGAAGACCCCCCCTCAGCCCTCTCCTGCACCGAAATGTTACACTGAGGCATGGAAATGACAGGCCGGGCATTTAGCACGAAGGACGTGTGAGAGTCCCGTCATCAATGCATAACACGACCACCTTTTCCTCTTACGTACAAGCACCTCCTGGGTGCTCTGCTTAAGCTGTGTACTTAGGCAAAACTTTTTTTTTTTTTTTTTTAATATGTGGGTAGCTCCCTGACTGGGAATCAAACCCAGGCTGCAGTGCTGACAGCGCCAGCGCCAAAGCCTTAAGCCACTACACCACCAGGGAACTCCCAAAACTTTTGAGAATGTTCTATCACGCAGCAGATTCTCAATGGTTGTGGTTTTCCTCAGGTCAAGGGAGGAAATGGCTAAGACTTTAAGCTACATTAGTACCTTGCTAATTAAAGCACTCCAAGGTGGGGCGTGGGGGTGGAGACCAGACGTAGGTACTTTGTGCTTTATTATTTTATCCACAGGCATGAGCCCTCTCAGGAAATAGGTGACCACTGTTCAGACTGTACAGAACTATAAAATCTGGATTTTTGCTTACAATGATTGCTTTATGTGTTTTAAGACCTGCTTTCCCTTTTACTAACCTATTTTAAAATGTTGCTAAAGAAATAAAAATCCAAAATAATAAAAACCCATTTCATAACATTTTATTACAGATTAATTATAAAGCACTTAGTAAAAGTCCATTTTATTAGGAATTAAGGAATATTATTAATGTTGGTGGTGTTAATTCCAAATTCTAAAGTCAGTTTGTAAAGCAGCCTCTGTCCAGTCCTTTCCTGTTGTGTTGAGGGGTGGGGTGGGGGGCATGGGAGAGGAGGCTGGTGTCAAGCATTAGAGAACTTTAGCGGGTAGCTACCGGTGGCATGCCTGAATACTCCCTGGGATTGCTTTGTTTTATGAAATCAAGTCTCATTGTCTCTCCAACAGATAATTCCATTGAAAATGGGATCATGTCTTTAAAAACTTTTTATTGCTCAGTTTATTACAATCGCCTTTCTATCTAGTGACTATTTGCTGCTATGTATAGAATTGTTTGTTCCTCTAGAAAGGGAAAATAAGTCGCCCATTTGTGAAATGGGACCACTAGACTTCTCATGACATTTGAAAAAAAATCCCAGATCTTTACTATGGTCTACAAGGCCATGTCCCTAATGTCCCAACTGGTGTCTAGGGTCTCAATAGTGTCTAGTTTCCACCACTGTACCCCCAGGAGGCTCTCTGATTAGGTTTTAAGTTTCCTTTGATTTCTTTCAAACCCACCTCATTTATTTAAATTTTTAATTTTATCCAGTAGTTCTCAGAAGGGGGGTCCATTGTCTTAGTCTACCATTTTCCGAAACCTTGTTATAACACGTTGTAAAGACTCTTACAACGCTCCCTACCCTGTGAGTACAGTAGACTCTCGGTTAACCAGCACAATGGCTTGCCTCAGAGGGCCGGCTGCTTGAGTTCTGGTTAACCGAGAGTGTACTGAAGGTCACCTGTACTGAGTGCAGAGCCAGATTTGTCTGACACCAAAGCTCTACTCTTTGTTATACTGCATGGACCTCAGAATTAGAATTACTTGCTTAAACGGTGCTTGCCAAAGATGAAAAGATTGTAAACTGCCATTAATGAGGACTAAGTTCCAGCTTAACCATAGTTTTACCAGTATTTGGTTATTAGAAGTGAAAACCACAAATACCTTGTTTTAATTTGTACTTTTCATTACCAGCAAGGGTAGGCATTTATCTATGCCCATTCCTGCTTTTCTTTTTATGCTTCCATGTGTTGATTCTGCAAGTGGGATGCCACCTAGGGCAGAGCACGCAGCACAGCATAAATGAAACACCACCACAAATCAGGGACTTTTTGCAAAATAACTACTTATTACCCGAAACCAATGAATGAAAAGTATATTTACTAAAATATTTCTTTATTTGAATAAGGTCATGTTATTTCTTGAATTTCAGCTAGCATCAAGTAACAATCAGAAGAAAACACTTGACAAAAAATGTAATCCAAATGAAACTGATAGTGGAGAGATAACTCCTTTAAACTTAAAAAGAAATATATGAAACGGGCAACATACAGATCTAAAAAGTTGCAAGTGGTGATTTCACATTAGTTCTTATAAATAAAAAATCCAATATAATCATGTGTTCACTATCTCCCTTCAATAAGCACATGGACAGGAAAAGATAATCACACCTTAATATTCACAACTGTTATGATGTTCTTTATAAAGACTGTGTCTCTGTGATGCCGCGGGTCCAGCAATCCCTCATTCAAGTAATTCTGGATTTCCCCAAGTTATCAAAAAGTACAGCTGTCTGAGATAAAATGTCACAGAAGTCGCCATCAGGAAAGCAAAAAGCTTTAGCAGGCAGACGTGAAGATGGGAGTTTTCATAGCTTGACCACAATCTGAAGATGATTTTGTAAGTTAAAAGCCATCATCCAAAGTACCAAGAGCTACAGGCAACAATCTGTTTTAGTTTCTAGTTACTACTAAGCCAAGAGTTTTATTTAAAAAGGAAAAAAAAAAAAAGTAAATTTTAAGTATAAAAGAATCAGTGTACGTCTGCTAATGTCACTGATGATGAAAATATTGTATTATGTTCTTGGCTCAGTTTTTTTTTTTTTTTTTGCTTTTTGGTATGTGGGTAGCTCCCTGGTTGGGAATCGAACCCAGGCCGCAGTGCTGACAGCGCCAACTCTGAAGCCTTAAGCCACTACGCCATCAGGGAACTCCCCTTGGCTCAGTTTTAAACCAACGCAACAACGCTTACTCCCCTGCCCCATCTTGGTGGCTCTTGGACATCAGTGTGCTCACCAGAGGTGTCTGCTGAAACAGATTTCCTGAAGCCCCACCCGAGTCTGGATTCAGGTGGTTTGGAAAGGAGCCCCGGAATCCATATTCTTAACAAGCACTCCACGACCCGATGGTCCGCAGACCACACTGTGAGAAATACCAACATCCCTTTAATACATAACAAAATATTGTTTACTGTGTGTGGCTTCATAGTAAAGTTTTAAGCTTAATAAAACGTCCAAACAATCAGAACACAAATAAGTCCATTAAATAAGGGTATCGGCCATCATATAATTGCATTTCTTTTTAAAAGTGGCATCATAAGCACAACTTACATTAAAATTTTAAAATGAATTTTGTTTTAATCCAAGGCACCTGTAAAATACTTGCTGGTGTGAGAGAAGTTAAATTCAATTATACAAAACAGTACAGAAAGGAAAGAATCCTGGCAGTGATTGATTTTCCACAGAGCAAACATTTTTCTTCAGAAATGAGTTACTTAAAAGTCAATGATCTTGAGGAAAATAAAGCAATTTTCGAATAATATGATAAACACCCTATAAAAACTGCACTACTGAATGACTTTTAGCAAATTAAATGACTAAGTAAAAAGGATTCATGCTCATGCTCTTTCATTATAGCCATTCTCCGTTTGTATTAGGAATGATCATACCACTCCTTTTGAATTTCAGCCTGAAAAATGTATACTGCATAGATCTGGTGTTCCTTTTGTTCAAACACATGTAACCATGGACTTCATATCACTGGATATTTTGAAGCCTTTTATCTCAACAGGATTTCTCAAGTTCATAGTCTACAACTTACATTCTTCTGAAGGTATTAATTATTTTCATGATATAAGAGAAAATTCTGTGATGATGATGTCTCTGAAACATGAATTGCAAAATATTAAGCGTATGAGGAAGAACACTATGAAGCACCATCTCTGTTGAAGTGACTGAAGTAGAGTAACCATTGGAATGCCCTCATTCAGTGTTGGAGGGTAAATGCTAACACAAACAGCAATGCTAGGACTGCTTACATATGTGGCACGGGTTAAGAATTGTTGTAATGCAGAGTTCTTCATAGTCTGTATAGATGTCAGGCAGTGAGCCCAGTCTGTAAATGACATCTTAGAATTAATTTCTGAAGGCTTGGAAGAATTAAACAGTATTATTTTTTAAAATAGTATTTGCACTCTATGACAAATGAAAGATAACCACTTTAGCTAAGAGGTAAAAGAGTATTTTGAAGTAAGCAAAAATAAGTCTACATCATCTGTGCCAACAAAATTAAGTGCATTTTAAAATGTCATTTACAGACTGTTTCTCTAATACTTAGAACTATGTACAAAGACTATAACAACTCCTTCCAATCTGACATTTCAAGATTAAGCTTACTAACAAGTGCTTCACAATATCCTCCGTTTTGGCATTAAAAGAAAGAAATCAGGAGTATTAACTCTATTTTTCAAATTTTGCCTTTGAAAGTCTCAGCAGTGCTTCTAATACAGTCCCTGTGATTTGCACGAGCATGAAGCGTGACACACACCACGTTGTATGGAGTAAAGTAAACCAGAACACAGTGGCAGTGTGGGAACTAAAGTATCATCAGAAGATGCAATCTGAGCTGATGCTACAAGCTGCACAAAAGGGGAGAAATAAGTTCCTTAAAGTACAAATACAAACGCAGAAATTACTTTCATCATATTGAACTGACACTGTTAGAATGAAGACATTCAAGAATATGAGCAACCGTGAAATGAATAATTACCATGCAAAACACCCATAAGAACTATGATCAGAGGAATGTGTTCACCTAAATGGTTTTTTATAGGCAAAAAGCAGCTCTTAAATTTTCCCCCAAATTTTCCTTTAAAAGTGAAATCCATCATTGATAATCAGAGGGGAAAAATACTTGTAGAAATGATCTGAAGCCTATTACCCAGACTCTAATGCTCTCAGACAAAATGTTCTTTGATTTCAAAGGGAGTAGTATTAAAGGATTGCAGGCCTGGGTCTTAGAGTAGGAAATTCTGATCTCTTAAAAAAAGACTTTGGTTACAAAATAATCATTGTGGGGAGCTCTTAGTTAGACCTCATACTCTGGGGGGGCAGGAAGGCAAGTATGTTTATGTTAAATAAAGAAACCTCCAATATCTGTGACTTAGGAGTGAAATTCCTATCTGGGGACTGCCCCCCATTTTCTATTACTTACCCTCTTATTCATCAACATTCTGTTCAGGGGCTGTATTCTATTGGCCAGAAAGTCATCGAAATTTAAATAGAGTTTATGTACTATGCACAAATTTACATGTGGTTGTCTTTAAGGTTTTTTACTGTAAATCAGTGTTTAAAGTTATTTTACACAAAATTTAATAATTTAGCCTATGAAGCAATTTAAATACTTAAATTCCCTCAAAAAGACATTTTGTACATACATACACGATGTACACATATGAAAATGGCGGTCAAAAGAATTTTTTGGCAGCTGCTTCTTGCTGAGACCTAAGGAAAAAGAGAAAGAAAAAAAAAAAAAAGGAAAGAATTTCTATATAGTTTACTTTGGAAAAAAATAGGACTTCTTAAAATTAAAATATACAATGTCTTTTGAAGTACAAAGTACATTAGCACGAGCAGACACTCTACACATGCACTCCCATGTGAACTGAAATAGGCCAGAAATAATAGTTGCTCTGCATAAACCTAACTTACAGGTACTGAATGTTCTACTATCGACATAGGTAACTACTGAATATTTCAAATTAAACGAAAGTGCTGGGTCAACATTCAAGACTTACCTATACATGACATAACCAACGAACAGCATTGTTTGCACCACTACGAATATAATAAAGTGCACCGTTGATAAACATGACGGAAATGGTGGTAGTTCTGGGCACTTCGGTCTTTCATTTGATGGCTAGAAGGCAAAGAACTTTCTATTACAATTAGTCGAGTTAGTATTTTAGAAAAAGTCACGAGTGTTAAATCTTTATAAAACTCATGTTCTACTGTAAAAACTCAAGTATTTTCATTCATTCATCCCATAAATATCTTCCATCTTCTTAATTTTTATCACTAAACTTTTTTTGAAAGAGGAGCTGACACTGGGAAGCTGCCCAGTCACTAACTCAGTGCCATCTGGCTCCTATCTGTACCACAGTGACAAGGATCTTAGCCTCCTCGCAGGTCACAGACCACACACTCCCTGGACACCGCTGGCTTACACCTGCCGTACGAGCGTAGTCACTAGCAGCATCACTCCCGAAGTATCCTGGCTGACGAGCCCACGGCTGCCCGCCAGGACCTACCTCAGAACACAATGGCTCCACTCAGTGCGGATCCTCCCCGATCTGCCAGCACTGAATGTTACTAATTAGTATTTCGAAAAATGTTTCCTTCTCTATTTCTATGAGTGTTCCTTCTATTACATGGAGTTAATTAAATATCAGAGACAAAGATTTCATCAAGGTATCCAGACAGAACAGCTTCTAAGATTATTTGTGCCCAATATGCTCACATCTATGGGACAAAGTTCTTCAGGACCTACATACCACTCAGCATTAACTTGACCATTTCAACAAAGGCTAAAGTTGGGGAGAAATAACCTCAAACAGAAGTAAGGAACAGATAATAATGCTTTGAATGAGAGGTGATGGTCACTTAGAAAACCATTAAGCCATTTGAAAAACTGAAAGAGGAAGAGGCAAATGCTAGAAGCATTTGAGAATGTTTAAGGGTTTTAAAAGCCAGAAATTAAGAAAAAACTTAAAAGTACCAGGGGTCTGTCTTCTAATATTGTCTCCTATGCATGTTAAACTTCAAAAAGTTACCTATTTTTAATATTTATTGACAACCTCCAAAAATGTAGATGAGGCTAATACTACAGAAAAGACTTAATAAAGTAAAACAAAAACAAAAAAACTTAAGAAAAAAATGAAACAAGTAGGATAGGAAAAGCAGCTGAAGACTCCTGCTTAAAGAAAGCTGCTATCATTCAGCCAGTGTTAGATCTGTGCCCAGCAGGAGGGAGTTATTACCCAGCACGTTGTTAGTCCAGCAAAAGGCTTGCCAAGAGACAGTTACCTCTCTAAAGCTGTTTACAGGTTTCATTGCTGATGCCAAGAATCATTTTTTTTAATATAAAGTTACAGAAAATAATCTAGGGGGGAAAAACATGAGAGACTGTGATAGCTGCACAGTTGGGACAGCAACTTATGAAAAAAGAATTCTATGCATAGGCCACGGAGGCACCATATGGCACGTGGACACCTGAAGGACTTGACCTTGACTGTTACAGAAGTGCACGCGCTCTTCCTGTCCTCAGAATGGACAGTGCTCACCGCGTTGCGCTGCACCAGGTTCTCGATGTCCCGCTTCACCACGTGGAGGTGCTCCTTGATGTCGTTGAAGTGCTGGGTTGTTTCATACACGCTGCCCGCAGACCCTGGGTGCTGAATGCCACTGACGAGTCTGACAGTCTCACTCAGGGAGCTCCTGACACAGAAAATCCCGACAGACAATGGAATCGCAAGAAAATGATGCTTTCGCTCAGAGACTTCAAATGGTTAGCTACATTTCTGAACCCAATATATCAGATCATTAAAAAAACAAACAGATAAAAAAACCCAGTATTTTAAAAAACTGAACTGTCATCAACATTGGAAAACTTATAAAACTACAACAAATAATACAAAAATATGTTAAAACTAACATTATAAAAGGATATTAAATAACACAATGGATGGTAGCCTTAATGAACTTCAATCTTCCTAGGTGTTTAATGTTGTGTAACAAAGAACCAACCGACCAGGCCTGGGTGGCCCACACCCCGCACACTCCAAAGGTTTCCAGGCCTGGCCCGTGACCTGCCCCTGGAATATCCTGCCTGTTAAGAGTGTCTGTCTACCTGGGCCTTGGACCATGCCAGGCCATTTATGCTAACTGTGTGATTTATGTTTGGTCTCTCTGACCTCCAGGGGGACTGGAGACTGACCCCTAGACACAAAGGCTTGGGTGAGCACTGTCCCCGTGATTTCACGGATATGTAGAGGTTCACTCTGCCACTATTCTACTTCATGTACATTTGAAAATGGTTGTACATCTTTAAGAATCATCCCACAATCTCTTTCTAATCCCATCTCCTCCCTTTTATCTGTCTTGGCTCCTGCCATTCCCTGAAAATATCCTTCACGTATTTAAGCTTCCGTGTCTGTGAC
>PVJL010014236.1:0-28843 GCA_004026885.1 Lyroderma lyra | reverse complement strand
TCCCCAGCTCCCCAGTCTCTCTCCCCTCCCCCAAACTGCGCAGCTCCGAATAGTCAGCAGGGATCGCGTCCTGCGTGGTCCGTCTCTGCTCCCTTCCCTCTCCCTGACTCGCCCTTTTCTCGCCAGCCTTCAGGTTTACTTGCGATTTGTGGATTTCTCAGCAGCCGGTTTGTCACTCAGGGTCCGCTTTCTTGGCTCCTGGAGGGCCGTTCAATTGTGTTTTCTGGGAGAGGCTTTAGGAACCTCCTCTCCAGTCGCCATGTTGTCTTCTCTCCTCCTGCTTTCAGTTTTATATTTCACATATGAGTGAAGTCATATGGTTCTTGTTTTTTTCCAGCTGGCTTATTTTGCTTAGCCTGATGTTCTTGAGGTCCATCCTTTTTGTTGCAAATGGTAGTATTTCATCTTTATTTATTTATTTAAATTTATTTTTATTGTTAGACAGTATTTCATCTTTTCTTACAACTGAGTAATATTCTATTGTGTATATGTATCTAGTCATCTTTTGAAGGGCACTTTGGTTGCTTCCATGTCTTGGCCATTGTGAACAGTACTGTGATGAACATTAGGGTACATAAGTCTTTGAGGACTAAGGTTTTCAAATTTTGAGGGTAGATACCCAGAGGGAGGGTGGGATTGCTGGGTCATATGGTAACTCCATTCCCAATTTTCTGAGGAACCTCCACACTGTCCTCCATAGCAGTTGTACCAATTTGCATTCCCATCTTCAATGTGTGAGTTCCTTTCTCTCCACAGCCTCTGGTTATTCCTTGTCTTATTGATAACAGCCATTCTAACAGGTGTGAGGTGGTATCTCACTGTGGTTTTGATTTGCATTTCCCTGATAGCTAATGAGGTTG
Organism: Lyroderma lyra; assembly: GCA_004026885.1. Taxonomy (NCBI): domain Eukaryota; kingdom Metazoa; phylum Chordata; class Mammalia; order Chiroptera; family Megadermatidae; genus Lyroderma; species Lyroderma lyra. Next base: position 27,983 of record PVJL010014236.1, on the reverse strand, counting down.
AGCATTTCTTCATATGTCTGTTGGCTATTTTTATATCTTCATGAGAGAAGTGTCTATTCAGGTCCTCTGCCCACGTTTTAATTGGATTACTTTTGCTGTTGTTGTTGAGTCATACTAATTCTTTATATATTTTAGATGTTAGACCTTTATCAGACGCATTGTTTGCAAATATTTTCTCCTATTCAGTTGGCTGTCTCTTTGCTTTGTTGATGGTTTCTTTGCTATGCAGAAGCTTTTTAGTTTAGTATAATCCTATTAATTTATTTTTGCTTTTACTTCTCTTGCCTCTGAGGTCAGGTTAATGAAGTCCTCCTTGAGCCCAAGGTTTATAAGTTTAGTACCAATGTGTTCTTCTATACAGTTTATTGTTTTGGGTTCATTTTTTTTAATGTTTTGTTTTTGGATACATACATATTTAGGGTTGTGATGTTGTTTTGGTGCATTCATTTTGTAATGTGTCTTTGTCTCTTGTAATGTTTTGTTTTGAAGTATACCTTATTTGATATTAATATAGCTACTTCTGCTTTTTAAAAATTAATGTTTGCATGTATATGTAATAAAGATCTTACTCTATTTTTTGATGTTTTAATGCTGACAAGCTCTTAACCCATACTACTCCTCCTTCCTGTTTTGGTGCACATCTGAAGAAACTGATAAGAAAGGCCTGACACGCCCTCATTTAGTTTCTTGGGAAGGGCACAGGTTTGTTTGTATAACAGAGTAATGGCAGTTTGCCTTTTTTAAGCTGGCTGTAAAGCATGCACTAGGTGGGGTTGTGGGGGGAGGTGGGACAAGCTTTGGGAGAGAGTTAGGGGAAGCAGTCAGGCTCTGTGTCTAGAACTTCTGCCTGGAGGTGGGGGCGGTGTGGGTTAAAACTTCTTTGTGTCCTGGGGTCACTCCCTTGGGTGTTGGTTCCTCCATAACACCAGCCTGTTCCTCTGTCAGTAGAGCACTGGGCCAGACCTAGGTGGGCACGCACTGCTGGCTCAGTCTTTCTCTTTTCTTCTGAGCCTGCATTTCACTCAGGACTGTATTTTGTTCTGGTCAGCTTTTTCACAGCTGCTGGCTTTTAGTTTCAAACCCAGAGCTGATATGCGGTCGAGCTAGTGCTGCAGTTCTGTCTATTCCTGGCTCCAATTATCTGTGCCCCCCCCCCCGCCCCCATTGCAGCTGGGGCCTTATTTTCACACAACGCAGTTTAGCAGCCTTTGTTCAGCCTCTAACCTGTTCAAGGTGTGACACTCTGATTGCAGCCCCAGTGTGCTGCTGCTCAGTTCAGGTTTTATCTCTTCCATGGCCTCACTGAAGGTTTCATCCTCCCAAGCCTTTCCTCTTGTCGAATCTTGGCCTCCAGCCTGCCCAGGATCATGCTGCTCTTCGGCCTGTGCCCCCAGGCTCCTACCTTGCTATTTCTTTTGCCAGCCCTGGGTCACATTCTGCAGTTCCGTCTCCTCTTTGCTCCCTTTTCTTCTGTCCCATTTGCATCCCTTTCTCTGACCTTCAGGTGTTTTCTTACGATGTGTGGATCTCAGCTGAGGCTGTGTCATTCAGGGTTTCCCCCCTTGGATCCCAGTTGTTCAACTGTATTTTCCAACAGAGGTTTCAAGGGTCTCTTCTCATGTTGCCATATTATATCACCCCTTTTCTTTTATTTCTTCTTTGACCCATTTGTTCTTTAGTAGCATGTTGTTTTATCTCCACATATTTATGGGTCTTCTTGCTATCTTTTTGCAGTTGATTTTTAATTTCAAAGCCTTGTGGTCAGAGAATATGCTTTGTATGATTTCAACCTTCTTAAATTTGCTGAGGCTAGTTTTGTGTCCCAACATGGTCTATCTTTGAGAATGTTCCATGTGCACTAGAAAAGAATGTATAGTCTGATGTTCTGGGATGAAATGCTCTGTAAATGTCAATTATGTCGATTTTGTCTAATGGGTCATTTAAAGCTAATATATCCTTATTGATTTTCTGTTTGGGTCATCTATCTATGGCTGTCATTGGTGTATTTAGGTTCCCTTCTATAATTATGTTTTTCTTAGCTTCTCCCTTTAGCTCTGTTAGTAGTTGCTTTATCTATTTTGGTGCTTTCTTACTGAGTGCATATATATTGATAATTATGTCATCTCTTTGTATTGTCCTTTTTATCACTATGAAATGTCTATCTTTGTATCTTGTTATCCTTTTTATCCCAAAGTCTGTTTTGTCAGACATAGGTAAGACTACATCCACTTGCTTTCCTCTGAATGTCATTTGCTTGGCGTATCATATTCTTTTCACTTTGAGGCTGTATTAATCCTTGTAGCTAAGATGTGTCTCTTGGAGGCAGCATATGGTTGGGTTTTGTGTTTTGATCCAAGTTGCAACTCTGTGCCTTTTTATTGGTGAGTTCAGTCCATTTACATTTAGGGTGATTATTGATATAGGAGGATTTTCTATGGCCATTTTATCTTTTGTTTTCTAGGAGCTTGATGTCTCCATTGCTTCTTTGCCTTTTTGTTTCTGTTTGTTATTTTAGTTTGGGGTATTCTGTGTTTTGTTTTGTTTTGTTTTCCCTCTGTTTTCTCTTTTTTATGTTTCCTGTTTTAGCCCTGGATTTTTTTTTTTTTTGAGTGGTTATCTTTAAGTTTATGTAAAAGAAATTTCATATATGCAGTAGTCTTTTTTCTTCAGCATGTTTCTTGTCTCCATTCCCCTTTGCAAATTCAGACCTTTACTCCCACCCCTTTAATTTTTTTTTTTGTCAAATTATCCTTATGTTGTGAGTTGATTTCTAAGTTGCCATAGCAAGTTGTCTTTTCTTTTTTAATGCTTTTATTTTCTTTACCTTTTATGTTACATTTAAATGTATATGCCCTATTCTGTGTAGAGGTTGCCATTTCCTGTTTCTGTCTGTTAGTAATCTTGCTCATATTTTTGTATCCTTTTGTCTTTTTGTTTCAGTTCAAATTGCCTCCTTCTGTATATTTCCTGTAAAGTAGGACTTCTGTTGCAGCATTCCCTCAGCTTCTGTGTATGTGTGTATCCTCCTTCATATCTAAAAGATAACTTTGCTGGATATATTATTCTTGGCTGGTAACTTCTCTCTTTCAATAGTTTGAGTATTTGATTCCACTCTCTCCTGGTTTGTAGAGTTACTGCTGAAAAGTCTGGTGATGATCTAATGGGCTTTCCTTGTAGGTTACTGCCTTCCTTTCCCTGCCTGCCTTGAGAATTCTTTTCTTGTCATTAATTTTTGACAACTTGAATATAATGTGCATTGAAGAAGGACTGTTAAAATTGAGGTAAATTGGTGTTCTGTTTCCTTCCTGGAATTGAGGATCCAGTTCTTTCCATAGATTTGGAAAGTTCTTGTTGACTGTTTGAATAGACTCTCTGTGCCCTTCTTCTCTTCTCCTTATATTATACTCATTATTCTTATGTTGCTCTTTCTGATGGAATCAGATAGTTCTTGTAGAGCTCTTTCATTTCTTTTAATTCCCATGTCTCTTTCTTCTTCCATCTGTGTCATTTCCAGATTTCTATCTTTTATATCACTAATTCTTTCCTCCATCTGATCAATTCCATTTCCTGTGCTGGCTATTTTATTATTTATATCTTCTATTGAGTTCTTAAGCTCCAGAATTTCTATTTAATTCTTTTTTTAAATTTCAATCTCTTTGGCAAAATATTCATTTTGTTTGTTGATTTTATTTCTGAGTTCATTAAACAGCCTGAGTTTTCTATAGAGTTCTTTTCTGAACTGCAATCTTGAATTCTCTGTCATTTAAGTCACATATTTCCATGTTTTCTAAGTTTATTTTCTGGAGATGTTTCATTTTCTCCCTTGTTACCTTGCTTATTCATGATAATTACTGTATTATTTCTTTTCCTGGGCATCTGCAGAAGTGAATTCTGTAGCAAGTTTATCTGAAGAAGTCTTTCTTTGGCCTTACAGTAGGTGGTGCTGAAGTGTTTTATTTTCTCTTCAGCTGTCCAGGCTTCTTGCACAGTGGTAGATTTCCCGGGAGGTGGGCTTCTCCCCTCTGACCAGATCACTTCAGTCTCAGGGCACCACCCCTATGGGAGGATGTGGTGGACAATGGGATACTGAACCTCTGAAATCCTAGTGCTGCCCTTGCAGGCAGGTACAGAGCTCTGCACCTCAGCAGCCCTGAGTTCAACCCACTGTGATCAGCTGGGAAAGGTGGGAGCATGGCTGGCTGGGAGAGGCAGCAGACATTTTTTGTGGCTTTTGCTCTCCTCCGAGCAATGGCAACACCCAGATCACAGCTGTCTCTCCCCTATATCTCCTCTCTTGTCACTGGGATTAACCACACCATGCACCCACTGCTCAGGAACTGTCTCTCTAGTTCTTATGGCTATAGATAGTCTGCTCTTTTATCCAACAATACTACTTTTCTGTTTTCTTTTCTGAGAACCACTGCTAACACTGGGAGAGTGGGAGGAGGTGGCCACGCCCTGTAGCTTTGTTTTTCTACCTGGTAGTGAGGGCTGTTTGACCCCTATTGTCACTCTTCTGTATTCAGTCTCTGCCCCTATTGCTTGGTTCAGTCATATTATTTGCTGATCCCTCAGGCAGGATTGCTGGGGCCATAGAGTGTGCACTGCAATCTCAGTCTTCCCCTCTCCTGGGACCACAGTGAGCTCTGGGCTGCATCTGTGGCCTATATCTGTGTTCTTCCTTCCTCCCTCCCCTATTCACCCTGATTAACCCACCTTCAGATGTTTTGATGCGCAGATCTCTCTGATGTGTTTGTGTGTTGTATAGGGAATCCTTTGTTGAATTATAGCTGTTAAATTTGTTGTAACTTCCTGGGGAGATTTCAAGGAACACCTGTCATGCTGCTATATTTCTGATGTCTTCCCATTTAAGAAGCTATTGATATTTAGGGCTTAGGTATGCCATTTGTTTCTGCTTGCTTCCTCTGCTTCTTCTTCATTCCTTTCTCTCTCTCTCTCTGTCTCTCTCTGTCTCTCTCTAATTCTGTGTGTTATTAGAAACTTTTTTTAGAACCGTTTTTTGTTTTTGTTTTTGTTTTTAGGTATTCCATCTTGACTAATTGTAGTGTTTCAGACATATTACTTTGTATACTTTTCTTAGCAGCTGCTCTGGATATCACAATATTCATAAATATTTTATCACAATTTATTGGCATCCACATTTTAGCACTTTAAGAAATATATGGAAACCTTACTTAGATCCCTTTTCCTCCCACTATTGAAATAATATTAATTTGAGCACCACATTAGTTTATAACTTTTGTTTCAACCATAAAATGAATTTGCAAAATTCATGAGGATAGCCTATTTTATTCTGCTCTTTTTATTGTTTTTTTCTTCCTAATGTTCTAACATTCTTTCATTTATCATTTTTTGTTTGAATTTTTTTCTTCAATCATTCTTTTTTCTAGTATATTTTAAATTTATTAAAAAAATTTTTTTTTTATTTTTCAATTACATTTGACATACAATATTATATTAGTTTCACTTGTACAACACAGTGGTTAAATATTTATGAAGTCTTTCCACAAAGTACCAGCCATGTAATATGAAAAATAACGGCTTTTTTTTTTTTTTCTGGACAGCCCTCATATATAACTTACAAAGTGATCACCATGATAAATTCAGCACCCATGTGATACCACACATAGGTATTACAATGTTATTGACTACATGCCCTATGCTATACCATTTATTTTAACCATTCTTTAAGGCTAGGTTGGCTAGCAACAAATTCTCTAGTTTTTCCTTCATGTGACAATGTCTTAATTTTTCCCCCTGAAGGAGAGTTTCCTAGGTATAGGATTTTCTATTGACAGTTCTTTTGTCACTTTAAAGATGTTGTGACACTTTTTCTGGCTTTCAATATTTCTGATGAGAAATATACTATCATTCAAATTAATGTTTTTATATATGTAGGACATCCTTCTTTGCTGGTTGCTTTAATGACTTTCTTCTTCATGTTTAGTTTTCAGAAATTTAATTTTACTTATCTAAATGTGAATTTCTTTGGGTTTCTCCTGTTTGATATTTGCTCAGTTTCTTGAAATTGTTGCATTATGCTTTTCACCAAATATGGGAATTGATCAGCCATCATTTTTTCAAATACTTTTCAGCCCTACTATCCCTCTCTTCCTTTTCTGGGACTCTGATTATACCAATGTTTGCTATTTTGTTAAGATCGCAAAGGTCCCTTGAGCAGGGCATGGGGGTTGTATTCTTTTCTTTTAAAAAATGCTATTTTCTTTCTATTGTTTGAATTTGGTAACCTCCATTGATCTATTCCTATATTCACTGATCCTATCTTCTGTCACTTCCATTATAGTATTGAGATCATTAGGTTTTTTAATTTGATATTGTATTTTTCAGTTATATAATTTCTATTTGGTTCTTTTAAAAAATAAATTCTATGCTTTGGTGAGGTATTCTATCTCTCATTTTTTTCAAGAGAAATTGTGATCATTTATTGAAACATTTTTATGACACCTATTGAGAAGTCTTTGTCAGAAAATTTTAGTCTAATTTATCTCAGTGTTGGCATGAGTCAATTGTCTACTATCTTTTAACATTTTTCTGTTTCTTTGTATGATGAGTAACTTTTGATTAAAACTTGGACATTTTGGCTATTATGTTGTGAAACCCTGGATTCTATCCAAAGTGGACAATCACCTTGTTTGTTTAAGTTTAGCATGTCAGGTCCGCTGCCTACTATTGTCAGCTGAACTTCCATGTCTGCTTTTTGCACTATGGTATCTACTTGACTTTCAGTCTGGCATGCTTCTCCCTCTTTCTCATTTGTCTACCTATAAAACTCCCATTTATTTGACACAGCAGTTTACAAATGCCACTTCCAGGAAGGTGTGACTTCCCCCGACAGTTAATCAGTATCTCCTTGAACCCCTACCATAACAATACTTCCATAGTTGCACTTTTCACAATGAAGTATATTTGCTTAGTTTTCTCCCTGTGAATTCAGTGAGTTCTGAGAGTCTTGTTCCTGGTGACAATGCTATCTGTGATTTTAAAGCCTGACCATAGGCAATAACAAAGTCTTTACTTGATGGCCCTCCCAAGAAAAAGCTGCTCATCCCATACTAGCCTTGGTGCTCAACCAATGTAGTCAGTATCTTGAAGAGGTGTACTCAAGGACTCTCATGTCTCTGACTATTCATGCTCTTACACATATTTGCATTATTAGTCCAGGTGCCTTCATTCCTAAGTCTCTCTGAGGCCTGGGGCAAAGTCTTCTTCAGATGCTACTGTCAAGCCTTCCCTATTAGGAAGAGGAGGGGGAAACATTGGAGACACTTTCCCCACTCTGACTCAGTACCCTGTAACTTTCCACAACTAGCTCTTCTCCTTGCTCTTCTTCCAACCTCAGAGTCCATGAAACTGTAGAAGTCTTTTGTTCAGAGCACTCTCCATAGTGACACAATCCCCACTTTACACAGATACACTTGACTCTAGACTAGCATGCTGACTCATGGAGGAAATATAGCAGGGAGGAATCATCATATTAATATAAATGATGAAAGGCTTCACTTCTATTTGATTTGGGCTCATTGTTGTTTTAATTAGCTACTCTGACAGCTGGCAGTTTGGGTCACTCTCCCCAGCTGAGATCCTGAAAAGTTCTTCATTAGAAGGAGCCCAGTCTTATCCACACTATATTTAGTGATTGGAATATGCAAGTATATAGCAGTTGTTAAATGCATGTTAAGTGAAAAAAGACCATGGAAGGGTTTAACAGCAGTGTTATAAGTGTGTATATTCATGTGAGAGAGAATGAGGGGGAGAGGGGGTGTGGGACTGGTTATTTCCATGAGTTTCATGAATCTGTCTCAGAACATCTGTGACCTTGGAAGATGATCTCTGCTGTCATCTCTTTTCTGTTTTCTTCCCAGTGCTGGGCTCAGCTCCTCTGGTTTCTATGATGGGATATGTTGGTGGAGGCATTCAGCTACTCTGCAAGTCCTCGGGCTGGTTTCCCCAGCCTACGGTGAAGTGGAAAGGTTCACAAGGACATGACTTACCCTCAGACTCAAAGGTGAATGCAGACAGACATGGCCTGTTTGATGTGGAGACTTCTCTTATAGTACAGGAAAATGCTGGTAGTATATCATGTTCCATCCAGCACCCTGACCAAAGCCGAGAGGTGGAATCCAGTGTATGGATAGGAGGTGAGTGGGAGGAGGAGAGGGAGGGGTGCATGTTTGTGTAGCCCAGAGGTAGAACGGGGTTGTCTCAGAGTTGAAGTGTTGTATTGTCCAGATTTAATGATTCATCTTGAAAATAAAAGGTCCATGAGGTATAAAGATAATATCAGATTAAATGGAAAAAATTATTTATAATTGCAGACAAGTAGAATAAAATAGTTCCTTCATCACATGATCATCTTCAGGTGCAACCCTTCAAAATCAATCCACATAAAATTTGAGAGGAATTAAAAAAAATGGTGGGGGGGCAGGGAGCTTGGCAAGATGGTGACCAGAGAGGCAATCTCTAAAACCTCTCCCAGAAAATACAATTAAACAACCAGTCGGGATTTAACATGGGAAATTCTGAATGACATAGTGACAGCTGTGAGATCCATGCATTGTAAGAACACACCTGAAGGTTAGAGAAAGGGAGGCAAATGGGAGAGAAGGGAGGGAGCAGAGATGGATCACAACCTGATCCAACTGTGGCTAACTGAAGGAATTAGGAAGAAATCAGGGAGCAGCACGATATTGGGGAGAGGGAGGCCGGGTGGTGACAAGAGTGGAGGCCAAAGTGGCAGGAACCCTGCCAGATTATGAGGCACTGGACCTAGGAGCAGCGTGTTAGAGACAGCCCTGGGTGGCATGGAAGTTGAGCAAGGCATCTGAACTGCTTTAGGTGGGAATAGCGCCCCCAGATACATCACTGCAGCTCTCCGGGCTTCCAAACACAGCTGAGAGCTATTGCTGGGAAAATGAACCTCTGAAACACCGTCCAGAGTAAAGCACAACCTCAAGAGAACGGAGAAAGATTGAGCTGGCAGCATTCCCCCCCCACCAACGTGAGCAGCGTCAGCTTGCATTCCATCGGCCTCCCCCTTCTCCCACAGCTTCACCAGCAAATCAAATCGCAGGAAGCGGAGAGACCTTGGACCACCCCTCCCCCAAACGCTGGTGGAGACCAGAGATACAGCTTAAACACCTTCCCTTTCTCCCAAAACTTGTCCCCCTGCACCACCTAGTGTCTGCTCTACAGCAAGACACCACAGATATATGAATTGGGAAGAGAAAGAGATCTCCTTTGTATTGTCAAAGGTAAAGACCTCATGCCAAAGAGAAAGAACACAACAAATAATATCAGTACCTTAGGATTCAAAACCTCTCAGAAAAAAGATTAAAATCTCCAGAAGAGGATCTTATAGATCTATAAATTTATTAATTAAGTGACATAGAATACAAGGTTGCAGTTCTAAAGGCTCGCAGAGAAATGAAAACATACTGGCAGAACACCATAGCTGAGATGAATGATCTCAGAAAAAAAATTCATGAAGAAAGGGAACATTTCAACAAAGAAATTCAAATTATAAGGAAGAATGAGATGGAAATTCGAGAGATAAATAATACAATAAAAGAAGTGAGAAATGAAATAACTGCCATAGGAAATATGGCCAACCAGATGGAGGAAAGAATTAATGATATTGAAGATCAGAACATGAAGCAACTCAAAAAGAAGATAGGGACTACTGAGTCAGAAGTATTGAAAGAACTATCTGACTCAATTAGAAAAAACAATATTAGAATAATAGGTGTGGAGCAGGGGGAAGAAAAAATCTACACAGAGCATACTCAAACAAATAGTAGATGAGAACTTTCCAAATCTATGGAAAGATCTGGAACCCCAAATTTAAGAAGAAAATAGGTCCCCCAGTTACCTGTACCATAGCAGATCTTCTCCAAGACATATTATACTGAAGATGTCAAAAAACAAGGACAAAGAGACAATTCTCAAGGCAGCCCTTGGGGAAAAAACAACAACACTATAATCTTTAAAGGAAAACCCATCAGGCTATCATCAGAATTCTCAGAAGAAATTTTACAAGCCAGGAAAAAGTAGAATCAAATATTCAAAATATTAAAGAAGAGAAACTTCCAGCCAAGAATAAATTATGCAGCAAAATTATCCTTCAGATATGAAGGAGGAATAAAGACCTTCTCAAATACACTGAAGCTGACATTTCAGGAAATATTTAAGGAGGCTCTTTGACCTGAAACAAAATATCAGAATGAATAGAATATAGTTGGGAAAAGAACAACAAAAAATAAATAAATAAAAAAGAAAGAAGTTATGGCCATAGGAAATCCTCATATATCAATCATCACTAAATGTTAATGGACTGAACTCACCAATAAGAAGACACAGAGTAGCAGACTGGATTGAAAAACAAAACCCATCCATATGTCGTCTCCAAGAGACACACCTCAGCCATAAGGACAAACACAGTCAGAGTGAAAGAATAGAAAACAATACTTCAAGCAAATGGTTACTAAAGAAAGTCAGGAGTTGCTATACTGATATCTGATGAAACAAACTTCAGCTTAAAAAAGATAACATAAGACAAAGATGGACACTTCATAGTGATAAAAGTAACAATACAACAACAAGAAGACTTGACACTAATTGATACATGTGCTCCAAATCACAAAGCACCAAAATGTACAAAGCAACTACTAACAAATCTGAAAGGAGAAACTGACAAAAACACAATCATTGTAGGGAACCTAAACATCCCCTTTAATAGCTATGGACAGATCATCCAAACAGAAAATAAATAAGGAAATAACAACTCTAAATGACACATTATAGCAATTAAACATAATCGACATTTATAAGACACTTCATCTGGCAAAAAAAAAAAAAAAAAAAAAAAAAAAAAAAAAAAAAAAAAAAAAAAAAAAAAAAAAAAAAAAAAAAAAAAAAAAAAAAAAAAAGACTATACCTTCTTTTCTAGTGCTCATGGAACATTCTTAAGGATAGACCATATGCTGGGACACAAAAATAGCCTCAGCAAATTCAAGAGTATTGTAATCATACCAAGTGTATTCTCAGACCACAAAGCTCTGAAATTGGAGATCAATTGCAAAAAGAAAGCAGAAAAAAACACATATACATGGAGATTAAATAACATCTTATTGAAAATCGATCAAAGAAGAGATTGAAAATACATAGATACTAATGAAAATGAAAACACAACTTATCAAAATTATTGGGATGCAGAGAAAGCAGTAATAAGAGAGAAATTTACATCACTATGGGCCTATTTTAAGAAACAAAAAAATTTTTTAAAATCACAAGTAAACATTCTAACATTTCATCTTAAAGAACTAGAAGAAGAATAACAGAAAAAACTCAAAGTCAGCAGAAGGAAAGAAATAATAAAAATTGGAACAGAGCTAAACAAAATTGAGAACAGAAAGATAATAGGAAAAATTAATAAAACAAAGAACTGGTTCTTTGAAAAATCAACAAAATTGACAAACCTCTGTCTAGACTAACTAAAAGATGAAAGAAAGGACACAAATCTCCAAAATTAGAAATTAAAGGGGAGAAATTACCACTGATAACACAGAAATACAAAAGATTATAAGAAAATGTTATGAAGGGCTTTATGCCACTAAATTTAACAACCTAGAGGAAATTGACATGTTCCTAGAAACATATAGCCTACCTAGACTGAACCAAGAAGAACTGGATAATCTAAATAGACTAATCAATACTAAAGAAATTGAAATAATTATCCAAAACCTTCCCAAAGGCAAAAGTCCCAGACCAGATGGTCTCATCAACAAATTTTACCAAAATTTCAAAGAAGAATTAACTCCTACCCTCCTTAGACTCTTCCAAAAAATTGAAGATGAGGCAATACTTCCTAACTCATTTTATGAGATCAACATTACCCTAATACCAAAACCTGGTAAAGACAACAAACAAAAAAAGAAAACTATAGACCAACAGCTCTGATGAACACAGATGCAAAAATCTTAAACAAAATATTAGCAATTAAAATACAACAATACACTAAAAAGATTATATATCATGGTCAAGTGGGATTCATCTCAGGAGCACAAGCATGGTTCAACATATGAAAATCAATCAATGTGATACACCACATAAACAAAATAAAAGATAAATACCATGTGATTATATCAATTGATGCAGAAAAAGCATTTGACAAGATACAGCATGCATTTATGACCAAAACACTGAATAAAATGGTCATAGAAGGAAAGTACCTCAACATAATACATATAGGCCATATATGACAAACTCTCAGCTAATATCATACTGAATGGGGGAAAGCTGAAGCCCATTCCCCTAAAACCAGGTACAAGAAAGGGATGTCCCCTGTCACCACTGCTATTCAATATAGTACTAGATAGCCAGAGCAATCAGGCAAGAGAAAGGAATAAAAGGTACCTAAATTGGGAGAGAAGAAGTCAAACTGTCACTAATTGCAGATGACATGATCCTTTATAAAGAAAATTCCAAAGACTCCACCAGGAAACTATTAGAAACAATAAATGAATACAGTAAAATTGCAGGATACAAGATCAACATACAAAAATCAACAGCATTTCTATATACAAACAATGAATCTTCAGAAAAAGAAACGAGTCAATAAAGAAATACCTGGGAATTAACAAAGAACATACGTGGAAAACTGTAAGACACTTTTGAAAGAAATTGAAGAGGAAACAAAGAAATGGAAAGATATTCCCTGATCATGGATAGGAGGAAGACCTAACATTGTTAAAATGGACATATTACCCATAGCAATGTACAGATGTACATTTAATGTAATTCCCATAAAAATTCCACAAACATACTTTCACAAAATAGATTTTAAAAATTATCAGATTTGTATGGAACCACAAAAGAACTCGAATTGCCAAAGCAGTACTCCATAAAAAGGATAAGGCTGGTGGTATCATGCTCCTGATTTAAATTTATACTATAAAGCATCAATAATCAAAATAACTTGGTACTGGCAGAAAAACAGACACACACACACCAATGGAATTGAAAACTCAGAAATAATCCACAAATATATGGACAAATAATTTTTGATAAAGGAGTGAAAAATATGCAATGGGGAAAAGAAAGCCTCTTCAGTAGATCATACTGGGGAAACTGGAAAAACATATGCAAAAGAATGAATCTGAGCTATGAATTGTCATTGTATACTAGAATTAATTCAAAATGGATTAAAGACCTCCACATAAGACCCAAAACAATAAACTATATAGGAGAAATCTTTGGTACTAAACTTACAGACTTTGGGCTCAAGGAGGACTTCACTAACCTGACCTCAAAGGCAAGGGAAGTAAAAGCAAAAATAAATGAATGGGAGTATATCAAACTAAAAATCTTCTCCACAGCAAAAGAAACCATCAACAAAGCAAAGAGACAGCCAAGTGAATGGGAAAAAATATTTACAAACAACACATCTCATAAGGGTATAACATCTAAATATATAAAGAACCAGTATGACTCAACAACAAAATCAAATAACCCAGTTAAAACATGGGCAGAGGACCTGAACAGACACTTATCCCACAAAGATTTACAAATGGTCAACAGACACATGAAAAAATGCTCATCCTCATTAGCTATCAGGGAAATGCAAATCAAAACCACAATGAGATACCACCTCACACCTGTTAGAATGGCTGTTATCAACAAGACAAGGAATAACAAGTGCTGGAGAGGACGTGAAGAAAAAGGAATTCTCACACAATAATGGTGGGAATGTAAACTTGTACAGCCTCTATGGAAAACAGTGTGTAGGTTCCTCTGAAAATTGAAAATGGTTACCATATGACCCAGCAATCCCCCTTCTGGGTATCTATCCCCCAAATTTGAAAACCTTAGTCCGCAAAGACTTATATATCTCAATGTTCATCGCAGCACTTCATGGTGGCCAAGATATGGAAACAACCAAAATGCCCTTCGTTGGATGACTGGATAAAGAAGCTGTGGTACATATACATAATGGAATATTACTCAGCTATAAGAAAAGATGAAATACTGCCATTGGCAACAAAATAGTCAATAAAGACTAAGTGAAATAAGCCAGACAGAAAAAAACAAGAACCGTGTGACTTCACTCATAGGTGGAATGTAAAACTGAAAGCAACAAAGAAAAAACAAACAAAAAAACTCATGGACACAATCAATAGTTTAGTGGTTACCTGGAGGCAAGGGGGAGGGAGTGGGAGAGGAGGGAGGGGAACCAGATATAAGGTGATGGAAAGAGAACTCACACTGGGTGATGAACACATAATGCAACACATAGATGATGCACTGTAGAATTATACACCTGGAATATACGTAATTGTTGCTAATTAATGTCACCCCAATAAGTCTAACAGTAAAAATTTTAAATAGGTAAATAAATAAATAAAATTTAGGTTAAAAAATTTTAAGAGAAATTAAGGTAAAATTTTTTTTGCTCATTTTAAATAGAAATATTTCTAAATAAATACTAAAACATTATGAAATAGAACAGAATAAAAAGTGGGTAAGTTCAGAAAAATTTTACAAATAATAAGATAATCATGTAAACCTAAATACATCAATAATCACAGAATGTAAAAGGAGTTAATTTGCCAGTTAAAAGACAAAGAATATCAGATTAGAGTTTTAAATATCTCAACTATTGCAGATACATTGTAATACATATGAGCTATTCATGGAAACATTTGAAAAGTAGAAAAAGCATAACAGACAAATGTTAAGCAAAGGAGTATGATTAGAGATATATTAGAGTAAAAAAAGTCTCAAGAACAAAAGGTATTTTTAGGATAGTTATTTCAGAAACATAAAAAGTGTATTCACTAGAAAAGAACAAAAATTATAAATATATGCACCTTGCAGTATATCTCAACATTATAAAGTAAATATCAATAGAAATATTTGAAATACCGTGAGTTCTAAAACTGATTAAATCAGTAGACAAAATTAGTAAGGATATAGAATACTTGATATACAAATTAACAGTCCTGATCACATAGAAATTCTTAGAAGACTTCACCTACCAAAATCATTATTTTTGAAGCACACATGGACTACTTAAGAACTTTCACTAAGTACAAGCATATAAATTTGGAATTGACTTGTCCAGTTCTAAGAAAGCTCTACTGAGATTTTTCAATAGAATTATATTGAGTATATAGACTAATCTGAAATAATGGATATCTTTAAAATATTGCATCTTATTATGCAAAAGAAGCTATTTGCATTATGTTAGTTTTTCATAGTTTTTAAGTTTTACATATCCAATAAAATTATAGAAGATATGTAAAATAGAAGTGATATTACATGTAACAGTGTGTGAAGAAAAAATCCATTCGAATAAATGAGGTTGGCACAGTTGTCTCTTCAGAAGAAATTAAAATTGAACTTTCATTTCATTTTATATACAATAATAAAATCCAGATAAAGCAAGAATTATGAAAAAATATAACATTTTAAACATGTAGAAGAAATTATAAAAAATATATTTTCAATCTTGGAATATGAGATGATCCCTTAAAAGAGAATCAAACTGATTTTACTGTTCAATGGTCACTGAGGAGTCTGTGGAACTGTTTTTCAGAAGCGTTTTTCCAGTGGTGCCTGCTATCTATTTCACTGGGAGTATTCCTCTTCTTCCTGTGTGTTGGTGTCATTGGTCTGAAGATTTTCTTCCCCAAATTGCAGGGTAAGTGAGAGAGAGAAGCGGAGGTTTGTGGCTCATTCATGAACCCAGCAGTGCTGGGATCAGGGATGCTCCACACATCTCCTAGGTCTGTTATTCCAGCCCTGGACCCCAGGGCCCCATCACTTGGGCCACAGAGACTACAGTCTTTGCACCACTCCAGGCTGGCTGGAATTGCCTCTCTTAGGAAATGCCAGCCCCACCAGGCCCTTCTTCCTCACAGAGGGCCAAGAATTAGGGGAAGATTGATTTTCAGTACCTATAGAGCTGGTATAAATTTCTAACATCACTACAACTCCAGTAAAAATATAATGTACTTGAAAATAGTTCATAATAGAGGAAAGAGAAGTGAAGACAAGATGAATAATACTCAGTTTCAGTAAGAGTTTTTACTCCGAGAACTAGTTTTTTGCTCCTTGGAGCTGAACTGCTCCCCTTGAGAATGTGTGCCATGATCACACCTTCCCTCCAGCTTCCCCTTCATCTCACCTTCCCTTCTCCCTGATAACTGCCACAGGACCCCAGATGTCAGCCCCTCCATCAGCATGAACATCCCTGATCTCTTCTTTTACCACAGATAGAGACACTCAGTATGGGGTGGGGGAGAGATGGAGTTGGGGCACAAAAGGAGAGTAAAGGAGAGTTCTAGAAGAGCCCTCATCATCACCCATAGCTCATCCTCCTGAGCAATGAGCCAGGGCTGTGTTTGTACCTTACACACTCCTGTGTTCACCATTGGGTAATCTGTTTCTGTTTCAGGAGAAATCTGGGCAGAATTGGGTAAGTGTCTTGTCATGTTCTGAGCCTTCCCCACAGTTCTCTGGGTCTCTCCTTTTCCACAGTGAGAGCCATCGTGGGACAGGAAACATGGGCAGGCCAATGAGGGTCTCTGGTTCACTCCCCATCCATTGACTAATGAACTGATCCTCAGATATGTAGAGAGTTTCGGGTGGGCATTGAGATCCTAAAACTCCCTAAAATTGCAGCAAATTTTACCTATTGGTACATTCTGTGGGGAGAGGAACTGCTGATATCATGAGCTCTCTGAGGGTATGTGGAACCCAGAATGGGGAAGAGCCTGTAGGGCACCTCCCTCGGCCTTCTGCCTGGCTTGATGCCTTGTCACAAACATTCCAGGTTTGTATCAACCCAGAATATTCTGCTTTTTGTGTCATGGAAACATCAGAAAACAGTATGAGTGTTGTCACAGCAGAGCTTTCCTCTCCCACTCCCCCCTGGGCTGCTGCTCTGTGATTTCAGCCTCTTCTGTGTTTTTGGATTTCAGACTGGAGAAGGAAGCATGGCGTGGCAGGTGAGAGAAGCTCTTCCCTCCATCTCTGTTTCTCTCTTCTGTACAAGTCCCGAGGTTATGAATCTTATAACCTGAGGCCATGGGTCTCTGCAGAGACAAGTTTGTCAAGGGGACCCTGGAATTGTCTGCAGATGCTGGGGGGATGGGAGGTACACGGCTTTCAACAAATCTCTGGTGGTCCTGTGGCATCCAAAAAGTTAACCACCCTGGTCTCCCATCTCCTTGCCTCCTGCTCTCCATGTGAGCACTGACCGTCCTGCTGTCTCTTGTTTTCAGAACTGAGGGAAGCCCGGAAACATGCAGGTAACAATAGCTGAGGGGGTGACAGTGGGATGGAGTCTTGGGTGGCATGGGAGAGGGAGCTAATCAGTGACAGATATGGGTGGGGATAACAGGGCAAGTTCCAAGGAATTGAGGGCACTAGTGAGTAGCCAGGGAGCTGGACTGAAGGGGAAGGAGGTGAAGTTGGGCAGGATTAAGGATGGGAGGGAGCTGGTTAGAGGAAACGATTGAGGTATCACAAAGTCAAACAGTAGGCTTATGTAGAGGTACAGTAATAGGGCTGGGGTGATATACAGTAGTTAGGACCTCACACTTGGGCATCTCCAGGTATTGGTGAGGCCCGGGGGCACCAATGGAAATGAGGGAGAGCCAGGGGACATTGTTTGCTGGAACCTCTGGCTCTGGGACCTCATTTGACCCATTCCTGCATCAGTCTGCAATGGGACGGGGGCGGGGGGGCTCTGCACCCAGCCCGGGTCCCTCCTCAGTAACTCATGCTTTTTCCCCCTCACCGAACCTCAGTGGAGGTGACTCTGGACCCAGACACGGCTCACCCTCAGCTCTACGTTTCTGATCTGAAAGCTGTGTGCTATAGGAACACTCGCCAGGAGGTGACCGACTCGGAGAAGAGATTTACAAGGCAGTGTGTGGTGGCTTCTCAGGGATTCCAGTCAGGAAAACATTACTGGGAGGTGGACGTGGGACACAATGT
Organism: Lyroderma lyra; assembly: GCA_004026885.1. NCBI lineage: Eukaryota > Metazoa > Chordata > Mammalia > Chiroptera > Megadermatidae > Lyroderma > Lyroderma lyra. The sequence continues at coordinate 9,941 of PVJL010014236.1, read as the reverse complement.
AATGTGGTACTTGGGAGTGTGCCGGGATGGTGTGGACAGGAAGGTGACAGGAATGACTTTGTCTCCCAACAATGGATATTGGGTGCTTGGACTGAAAAGAGATAATCACTATTTCGTGTTTAACCCTGATGAAATCATCCTCTATCTGAGTGCACCACCTACACGAGTGGGGGTCTTTCTAGATTACGAGGGTGGGGCCATCTCCTTCTTCAATGTAAATGATCAGTCCCCTACTTACACCCTGACATATCAGTTTGAAGGGTTATTGAGGCCCTACATCCAGCTTGATGAGGTAAATGTGACTCCCATAATGATCTGCCCAGTGTCCTTGGGATCAGAGAAAAAAGCACCTTCTGACACTGACAACCTGGAGCCTGCCCCACAGGTGACCACACCCTTCCTCTCCCGGGTGGTGCCTGGAGGGAATCACAGCTCACACTCTCCCTCAGGACACTGAGCTTCCTCTCAGGCTCCAGAGCCCTGCAGCAGACGGCAGTGATGGCTTCCAGATGAGGTGGGCTTGGCCCATCTATGTGGGCTCAGGGGTCATGGCTGCCCAGAGGCGGGGAGCAAGAAGGCTGACAGTGCATTTGTTTTGTACCAACTCTATGTGGCCACAGGACCTTAGACAAGTAACAGCCTCTCGGGCTCCTCATGTGGAAAACAGGGACCAGAATTCCCAACTTAGGGTCTTGTGAAGATGAGAGACTGAAAGTGAATCATGTTGCATCTTGTCAGCCTGAACTGGTTATATATTTCATGTTAGTTCATTTTCTCACCTTCAAAATTACCCAATGAATATTTATTGAATCCTGCTCTGTGTGGCCCAAAGAATTATATTGGCGGAAATCCAGTACAATTCATTCTATAAGTCCAGAATCAACCAGATACTAAAAGCAGACAAATATATTACAAGAAAAAAAAAACAAAAACAAACAAGAAACATAAATTCTACAGACTCATATCCCTCATAAACATAGATGGAAAATTTCTTTAAAAATACCCCACATTTTAACAAATTGATCTAACAATATATTCAAGGATAATGTATCACTACCATGTGCACTGTATCTCTGGATTGCAGGGTTGGCTTAATCACCAAACATCAACCAGTGTAATTTACCAAACTCGCATACTAGATGATACACAAAGCACTTTGGATGGATTTTAAGGGCATTCATTCTATTAAGTGAAAAAAAATCAGCCCAAAAGGTTTCATACTGTATGATTCCATTTTATATAGTATTCTCAAAATGACAAAATTATAGAGATGGAGAACAGAGTAGCCAAAGAGTAGTCGCCAGGGGTCTGGGAAAGGAACAGAAGGGTGACAATAAAGGAGCAGCATGAGGGAATTCTTTTATGGTGATGGAACAGTATGTTGATTATGGTGATGGTATATGTAATCCTACACTCACAATCATGCTGCAAAAATGGTGAAATATGAATTAGGCCTGTAGTGTAGTAAATAGTATTAAACTAATGCCAGTTTCCTGGTTTTGACATTATATCATAGTTATGTAAGATGTCATCATTGGACAAGCTGGCTGAAGGGTACACAGGACGCTGTAGTACTATTTTTACCATTTTTTTTCAAAATATAAGTTTAATGAAAAGAAGTAATTGGGCTGCAGTTCATTGTGAATGGCAATTGAAATAAAATGTTAAAAAGAATTTCAAAGATAGTTCAGTGTTAGCTCACATCAAATAGTGAAATAGGAGGCTTATATAAATCCCTGTAGCTCCAAATACCAGAACAGTTATCTTCAAATCATCTAAACTGCAGGATGCCATTCAGTGCATTATCCACAGTAAATGAGGATTAAAATTATGAACAAGAAACTTTGGATAAGTGAAAAAGTTCACTTTAATGTAATGTTGAATAGTCGAATTAGAAACATGGAGCGCCAATATAATGAACCTCTCTCCCCTAAAAATTCCAACTACCTTATGTTTTCATAATAAAAATTATTAAAACAAACCAAAGCTGCCATAGACAGGACTGAGGCCCCAGTCTGTTACCAGGCCCAGGATGGTGTTGGGGTCCAACCATTGCAGACCTGGGCTGCTGGAGGCTCTGTCTCCTGGAGCAACCTTCTGAGCTTCCCCACCTTAGGACAGTGGTGGGGAGCAATGCTAAAGGCCTGAGTGAGGCATTAGGCCCACCCAGCATCCCTGGGGAGGGAGGCATATCTCCTGAGGAGCCTCACAGAAAGGAAACAAAGTGGGTTAGAGAGGGATAGACTGAGTCCCGGGGCAGAGGGAGCAGAGTGGGCAGAGGTACTCAGAGCACTTGGTGAGGGGCCTAGGTGCTGCTGTCTTGTTTCCTCTGTGTCCTGAAGGGAGTATGAAATGAAAAAAAGAAAAACAAAACAAAAAAACAAGCAGAAATGAAGCCCAAGGACTAGCAAGACAGTCATGACGGAATGGGGTGTGGGCTGGGTGGTCGGGTTGTTATTTAGAAGCAAAATGGTTAGCACCAGGGAGGAGTACTTTGGGCAACCAAGGAGGGGCCTGGTTATACTTCTTTACACAGGCACTTACCCCCACATAGAGGGGGATGTATGTGGGTTAGTGTGAGTGTGTGTGAGCATGTTGTATGAGAAAGTATGTGTGTGTATTTGTGCGAGTGAGTGTGCTTGTGAGTGTGTGTGTCTGAGTGTGTGTGATTGTGTGAGATAAATGTGTATGTGTATGTGGGTGTTGGTGTATGTTAGAAGGAGAAAGAGAGAGAGTGACTCTGTGAGCTCCTGTGTGGTTTAATCTCTCTTAATATGGCAGAAAAACAAACAAAAAACCCAAACTGTTGAATCGCTCACATAAAATCTGACTTAACATCCTAGAGCTGGTCAAAACTAAGAAACCCCTTTGCATTAAAAAAAAAAAAAGTATTTTTATCAAAATAATGCAGTCTCATATTTAAAGAATAAAATTGGACAAAAAACATTACAGTAAAAAACAAGACTCCCTTAATCTCCCTCCCTTCTTCATTCCTTCCCTATCTAACCTAACAAGTGAGAGTTTAGACCCACTCGTGTGCAGTGAGTCAATGAGAACTGACATGGAGCTTTGCAGTGAAGAAAGATAAACTATTTTATTTGGAATGGAGCCATGCAAGAGATGGAGCCACCCAGGAGAACGGCAAGCAGCGGCTCAAAATCCCAACTCTCACCATGGCTCACAGGCCAGAGTTTTTATAGAGCGAAAACCATGTGTAAGACTTTAGGGTTGGTGGTGGGCCTTTGCTGATTGGTCAGTGATTCGGAAAGCAGTTAACTTTAATCTTCTGGACAGTTATTTCAATTCTGGTACTCTGGCTTCCCTGAGATTGTGATGAGGTGGTCTTTCTGCTTTACAACTCATGAGCTGCAAAATATCATAACAAGGTGTCAATGTTGTTACCTTGGTGTGTAGAAACAGAAGCTACTCAGCCTGTGACCATAACTCCTTCCATGCTACTATTGTTTTGTGCTTAATTAGCTACATTTTTGTATTATCCCAAGCAAAGTGTAATTTTAAACATTTTTCCTGAAAATTGCTTTATAGGCAAACCTCTAGCACATAACTAACATACTTTTTGAATCTTTGATTTTAAGCTACATGACAACCAAAACAATTGAAACATTTAGTTAAAGCCTATACCTATATCTCTGGCCTCTATGATCTAATACCTAAGCATGTTTACTGATGACTGTCGATTTCATCTACCCATCCCAGTCTTGTCCCAGAGTTGAGAACTTTGTGTCTTTTTGTTTTGGTTTTTCTATAGTTCCTTGGTCTACATTATGAGTTTATGTCACCACTTATTGTCTGATGACACTCTGAGGCATCAGGATTAATTCATCTAGACCACACTCTACTTCCTACCACTATTTTTATGTGACTCATTGCAATCTCATTTCCTCCTGTGGTCACATCTACATTTTTAAATAATTATCTTCAATTAAGAAGGTAAAAGAAAATCTTTAAAAATGAAGAGAATCAGAGAAATTACACTAACAAAGGACATTTATGAAAATAAAATACTGGAGGATGTTTTGAGCAAAATGAACCCAAGAAAAGATAAAGTGGAGGAGACATGTGACGCAAGAAACAGTGGTGAACAAAAAACCCTCCAAAAGTGTGATTGGTACTGTGACTGCTGTGCATGCACTCATGATTTTTTATTTAACTTCTAGGAAATAGTTTCTAAAACAGAAGAAAAAAGGTGTATGTTAAAGCCTCTGAAACTAAACTTCCAGATAATTTCAAAACCTTGGAATTTGGAGGAAAAAGAGTTGATAGGAAGAGAAGACAAATAAAATCATGCTTGATATTTTGTCTCATTCTGAAATAACTGACATTGAGAAAAAAATAACAGGTTTATAAATTTTTAAGGGTACTTACACATAGAAATAAGTTACGCACTTTCAAACCACTAGAGGCACAAAGAGAAATAACTGTGTGATGAACCTGATGAGGAAGAAATATACAAGAAAAAGAAAACAGGTTTGACAGAAACATAAGAGGACAAGAATAAGTCAAAGCGAATCAGTAGTCAGAACAAATGTGACAAATTAAATTCTATGAAAAGAAAGAGACTTCATCTTACGGCAGAAAAAAAATCTTACACCTCTTATAATACATCATAACAAAGATTAAAGTAGCAAACATTATTAACTATATGCCAAAACTGTTCTAAATGCTTTATATATAGTAAGTTATTTAGAGTAATTTCTTTTAAGGCTGAGGGGTGGGAGCTCCCATAGCCAGAGATGCCCTCAAGAGGACCTCCACTCCAGGTACAATAAGGTAATTTATTTAGAGCTACATCTAAAACAAGATCACAGAGAAAGTTTACAAATAAAGGACAGATAATCAAACAAACAAAAAGGTATTCTAACTAATTCTTTCATTAAAGAAGAAAATTAAACTAAAATTACAGACTACTTGGAAATAAATAATAATAAACTATACGTGGGATATGGCCTAGGGATTAGCCTTATATATGTACTTATGAGAAGGCAAGAGAGATACAAAATAAATGAGGTCACAGGCATATAAATATACTCCTATATTCTTTACTCCAAAGAGTATAGGAGTAAAATAATCTAAAAGATAAACAGATATCAAAGAAATAGAAAAATGGGTAAACATGCTTATAAAAACAATAGCTTTTCCTTTCAAAGATCAATAAAATAATTTACTTTTAGCAAGACTTCAAAAGATAAAAAGGAAGGAAAGAAATAACACAAATAGTAGAAACAATGACAGGAATATAATAACAGGTATACGGTTTAAAGATTATGAGATTATCATGTATAGTTTAAACCAATAAATATGAAAATATAAACAAAATGAATAATTTTCCAGGAAACTATAAATGACCAAAATTGACTTGTCTACTTAGGTAGAGAACCTGAAAAGATACTACCAGCATATATGTTTACAGGCCTTACCTCTCCTCCTCGTCTCTTTCTCCTGACTCCATTTTCCTTCCCGGGGTCTGCTCAGGAGTTGGTGTGTTGTCCCACTGTAGTTGCTGAGGACCATGGCTCACATGCAAAGCCAGGGGCTCTGTCTGGACACCTACACCCACTGCAGGCTTCCCCACCTCTCAGCACTGCCCCCTACCCAACAGTGGACAAACATGTTAGTCATCAACAGAGAAAGTCAACTCTGAAGGATGTTCCCCTTTTGTTTTTATCTCAGGCAGTTATTCAAAATAGCTTGATCCTCAGTCTTGAACTTGGGAAGGGGTTAGAATTTGCCCTTTTGGGCCTTGTGAAGGGGATATACCTGCTCAATTTTAGCTGGGGACTAACATGCTTACCAGGTCCTAGGTCCAATGATGTAAGTGTAGAATTGGGTGACCAACTCAGAATATGAATGTTCTTTTTTAAAAGTCTGTATAATGGCACCATCAATCTTAGATGTTTAGGTAACTAATCCTGAAAGAAGAAAGAGGAAGACAGACAAAGGACCTCTAGAGAAAGAAGAAGGTCCTTCAGGAGAAAGAAGCAGCCCAATTTTTTTGAATTTTTTGGTTCAAAGCCCAATTTTTATGGCAACATTTTCCTGATGATCCCATTTTATCCTAGCTCCATCAGGGATGTATTGGGGCTTAAGTCAGTGTCAGTGATGAGTGCACGGTGCTGATGGGGCCAGCCAGATGGGTCCAGTCTGACAGATCCTGTCAGGTATCACTCATTTAGGGACAGAGTTGGTCCTTTCAAGTTAAGCTGTTTCTAGGCTAATGATTTTGCCAAAGTATAATTTTTGAAATTACAACACAAATCATTCAAATATAAAATGAACATATGTCAAAGATTTCATTCAGCTCATTAATTTATGAGGAACCCAATAATATGGGAAAGACTAGCTCAGAGAACATTTGAGCAGATATGTATTTAGAGGCAACTTACTATAGGAATGTTGGGATAAGATTCCTGGCTTAAATACAAAAGTGCTTAATGTCCCACAAGGCAACAAACCATGCCCTTGGGACTATTTTTTTCCCTATAATATTAGACAAAACTTATTTGTCATTCTACGGGAAAAAAATCTGCAAGTTAGATATGCATATACACTAAGCCTGGGACCTTCAAGTAATAGTCAGCAATGTTCAACGAAGTCCACTCTAATACATAAATAATCCTTGGTTGGGCCAGTGCCCCCACATGATATCGAAAGCACACATTACCCACCTTTTTGTTTAATTAGATATATTTTTTCTCATTTATTTTTATTTTTCAGTTACATTTGACATACAATATTATATTGATTTCAGGTGTACAGTATAGTGATCAGACATTTATATAACTTAAAAATCTTTATTTCAGTACATCTGGTTCCCATCTGACACCATCTACAGTTATTACAATGTTATTGACTGTATGTCCTATGCTGCACTTTACATCCCTGTGCCTATTTTATGATTATAAATTTATACTTCTTAATTTCTTCCCCCTTTTCACCCACTTCCCCCACCTTCCTCTCATTACCCCAACAAATCTAGTACCCATCTGATGCCATCCATAGTTATTGCAGCATTATGGACTATATTCCCATGTTTTACCCTATATCTCCATAACTACTACTTTGTAACCACCAAGTGAACTTTCCAATCTCTTCCCTTCACTTCACCTCTCTCCTAACCCTTTTCCCATCTGTCAACAAATGAAATATTTTCTATATCTATGATTCTATTCCTCTTCTGATTGTTTATTTTCTTCTTTGGATTTTACCTACAAGCAAAGTCAACTTGCATCTGTCTTCCTCTGTTTGACACTCTACTCAGTGCAATATCCTCTATGTCTTTTGATTGGAGCTTTTAATCCATTTACATCGAAGGTAATTGTTGATATTAGCTGTTGCGATTTTATTATTCATAATTTTGATTTTTTTCCATAACGTGGTCCCTCTAACATTCCTTGTAGTACTGGTTTGGTGGTGATGAAGTCCTTTGGCTTTTTCTTGCCTGGAAAGCTCTTTATTTGTCCTTCAATTTTGAATGATAGCCTTGCTAGGTAGAGTAATCTTGGTCATAGGTCCTTGCCTTCCATCACGTTGAATATTTCCTGCCACTCCCTTCTGATCTGCAAAGTTTCTATTGAGAAATCAGCTGACAGTCTTAAGGGAGCTCCCTTATAAGTAACTTGCTGCTTTTATGACTCTCTCCTTGTCTTTAACCTTTGCCACTTTAATTATAATGCATCTTGGAGTGGGCCTGTTTGGGACTCTCTGTGCTTCCTGAACTTGTATGTCTGTTTTCTTTGCCAGATTAGGGAAGTTTTCAGTCATTATTTCTTCAAATAGGATCTCAATTCTTGCTTTCTCTCTTCTCCTGCTGGTATTCCTATGATGTGAATGTTGTTGCTCTTGATGTTGTCCCAGAGGCCCCTTAAACTATCCTCATGTTCTTGGATTTTATTTTTTCTTTTCTGACTGGATGTTTTCTGCTACCTTGTCTTCCAAATTGCTGATTTGATCCTCTACTCCATCTAGTAGTTTGCTGGTGATTGCTTCTATTGCATTCTGAATTTCAGTTATAGTATTCTTCATTTCTGACTGGTCCTTTTTTATTGTTTCTATGTCCTTATTTATGCTTGCTATCTCTCTGTTGAAGTTTTCACTAAGTTCCTTGAGTGTCCTTAAAATCATTGTTTTGAGCTCTGTGTCTGATAGGTTGCTTGCTTCCATCTTGTTTAGTTCTTCTTCTGGAATTTTCTGCTGTTCTTTTATTTGAGATGTATTTTTTGTTTCCTAATTTTGAATGCCTGTTTGTGTTTGTTTCTGTGTGTCAGGTAGATCTGCTACATCTCCTAGTATTGCTGGACAGCCTTATGTAGTAGGTACCCTTGGGGCCCTGGCATTGTCTCCCCGGTCACCTGCACTGGGAGCTCCTATAAATTATGTTTTTGTGCCAATGCTGTGGTTGGAGCTACTCAGCAAAAGTCTCAGAGCACACCAATGCTGATTGCCACCCACCTGGGGCCTGCGGACTTAAATAGTTTTCCAAGAAAGATTACAATGTAGGAGGGGCTTGCTGCTCACCCAAGTATGTGACTCTGGTATTGGCAGAGTTGGGTGGGGTAAGATCCCAGTGAATCAGCAGGGTGGAGTGAGTGGAGCTCACCAGACCATTCAGGTTCAGATTTGGCCATGTGGGGGCAGGTGCAACACAGGAAAGATGGCACCCACCAGCATGTTGCATGAGAGGAGGATTCACCCAGGAAAGAGGTGACTGCCCTCCAGCCCTTGACCCACAGCCTCACACTTCAGTCTACCCGCCCCCCCCGCCCCCCTGCCATGTACCTCCAATGCCCCGAGTCACTGTCCTTCTGCCAGAGTCCAGGGTGAGTACTTGCAAGTGACTGAGTCTGTACAGGCACTTTAAGAGGAATGTCTACGTTTCCTGTGGCCTTCTATCCCAACCAGATGGTCAGAATCCCCAATGTTTTTCACAGACAGATGTTGTGGGGCTCCTCTTCTCACCACCAGTGCTCTGGGCTGGGGAGCTTGTTAGGGGTCCCTTGATTCACCAGGGGGAACCTCAATGGCTGAGATATTTCTTTCGATTCTCTACCATCCCCAGAGATTTGGTTATTTTCAAGTCTGTGCCTCTCCTACCAGTCTCAATGTGGTCTCCTCTTCTTTGTATTCCTAGTTATAAAACTTCTGTTGAGCTGGACTTAAGATGGTACTCCAGGTTGGTTGTTCAATAATTTAGTTATAATTATTTAGATATTTTAAATAATTTTTCTTAAAATGGTTTTCTCTTAACAGAACAAACAGGTGCTATTTCTTTGTCAAAGGAACCAAGAGAAGGTGTAGCTGACAAAGGGAAGCCCACTCCAGGCTGGGGAAGGAAACACAGGACTGGCACCCTTGGGTGTGGAGCACCATTTTTAAGAAACAGCCTAATCATTTTTTCCCATTACAACCACTTTGTGTAACTCAATCTCTGTCAAACTCTGAGTTTGCACTGGCTCTCTGAAAAAGCATCATCAAGGTATACCACCAAAGCCCTCCACTTGCCCCTTCCAAATGGACAGGACTCTTGTGAGCACTGTTCTCACAGAGCCTGCATTCAGCTGGTGGTGCCTTTACAACCAATTCTTATTCTACATGGCATAAGGTGTGGAGCCTGAGTTCCTTGTCCCAGACACTCATGCATGTTAACAGAGGATGCTGGGTAATTTCTTAATGCAGAGAAATTCCTCTGAGGTGGGAGATACCTGTTGACCCTGGAGACTGGAGACTGGTTAGGCAGTGGAAGGGTGTGTGCAGCACTTTCTGCCCCTTACATCCCCCAGGATCCAGAGAAAAATGGACACCTATTACTCAGAGAGCAGTCAGTGAGCTTCTCTCTCTCTCTTGTGATACATGTGTGTGCTTCACTACCTGTGTGACAAAAGCACAATGCTGGGCACCATGCCAGCTGACAGACAGAGGACTTT
>PVJL010014235.1:0-28845 GCA_004026885.1 Lyroderma lyra | reverse complement strand
TGGCGGTCCCACATGCCAGAAACCCTGCGCCAGAGGCCCGTCCACTTAGATGAGGCCACGCCTCTTCCGGTAGAAGCCAAGGCCACACCCCCAAACAGTTCCCCTCCCTCCCTCGGTCCCGATGGAGCGCTCCCACTTCCTCGGCCACGGTGGGTTTTCAGTTCGCCTCCTGCCCTTCCCTGCTGCGATGGTCCCTTTAGCTATCTCCAGTGTGTCTGTCCCCTCTCTGCGTTTCGCCCCCGCCCCCAGCTCCCTCTCTACTTCCCCTCCCAGTTTTGATCTTCTTTGGGGGTTTTGGTTTTTGCTTTATTTTGCTTTTTTCTGTTTTTCTGTTTTTTTGTTTCTGTTTTTTATAGGTTTCAGAGAAATTATGTTGAATCCAATAAGCCTTCCCGGACATTCCAAGCCTCTTAACCATGGCATCTATGTTGAGGATGTCAATGTTTATTTCAGCAAAGGACGCCATGGCTTTTAAAAACTCCTTGTCAGCCTCCCTGTGCCGATGTCACCGGGGTAGGCCGGGCCCTCTGAGAGGCTGGACGCTCTAGGCGTTGTTGTCTTTGGATCCGGGGATGCTAAGTAGAAACTGCATGAGCCACCGGTGCCCACACCCTTTAACACCGACCACCAGGACGGGTGTTCCCCCATCCGGCGCTGGCAGGGCCGCCCTCTCCCTCCAGCGTCACTGTGCCCCCCTTGTGCCCGGCCTGCCACCACCTTTAGAGCCAGTAACGGGAGTGAGCACCTGTGCGCCAGGACCCGCCTCTCAGGCACGCGGTAGCCATGCTCTTGCTTTACACACGCAGCCCGGCCTCCACGAGACGGCGACGAAGCCCAGCCGTGCTCCGGCCTCAGGGCCCTGCTCTCGTCCTAGTCACCTCGTCGCCGGCAGCTTCCCGTGGGCAGAGCGTCTAAGCGGAGGTGGAGTCGGACTTGGTGCGAGGAGGGGGAGCCAGGTTAGGTCTCAGAGGAGAGTGGAAAGCAGTCCTTTTCTGTGCTTTTTGGTGGAGAAAACCATACATACATATTTTTTTGGGGGGGACACACTTCCCCCCGACTTCCTCTTCTCTCTGGAATGGCTCACAGTGAGTGCGGTCCTAGAAAACTCCTTGGACAGGAGGGCTTCTCCAGGACTCCTCCTCGGCCCCTGGGTCTGCCGGGGTGACACGCTTGGCTGCAGGTCTTGCCTGCGAATTGGCCCTCCTCCTGGGAGCACGAGGGACCAGGGGACCCAGGGACCGAGGCCCTTCTGCTAGTCCGTGATCCTGGGATTGGCTCTCTTCCCCACGCCCACTTGTTCTTGACTCTGAGAACGTTCGGAACCCAGTGGACTCACCACTTCAAGGCCAAGAGGAAGAAGGGGAAGAGAAGTGGAAGCTGGCCTCGTCCAGCCCCTCATGGCGCCAGTGGGAGTGTCGTCTGTTCTCTGGTCACTGCCGTGTGTTTGCCTTGCGTGCTTTGACTCATGCCTTACTCTGTGTCCACCCCCTCCCCAAGAGGGCATCGTTTCCCCCACGTTCACCTCGACCCACTGGGGGGAGGGAAGGGGATGGCGGTCCCCTGCTTAGGTAGCAAAGGCACAGTCGTAGGGCCCGCACCTCTCCCACACTTGCTGCCACTTTGGCCGCATGGGCTTTGGGCCAGATGCAGCTGACCCCCACCCGCGGCGCCTCCCCTGCAGGCCGTGGGCACAGGCTGACCCCCGATGCTGGAGAGCGTGGGACGGGGGCCTGCTCCTGGGGCGCTCTCGGGACAGAGTGGTTGGCGGTTTGAACCCATGGAGTCTCAGGTGGGGACGCCCCGCAGTAGACAGCAGGTTCTCTGCCTTGGGCACATGTACCTGGGGGTTCAGGTCCCCATCGAGGCTCTCTGTCCTGCTCCCTGCGGGGGGGGAGGGGTCACTCATGCCAGGGTCCCAGCCTGACTCTGCAGTGGGGTTTCCGAACATGAGGGTTTCCCACTGGGGTTCAGGTTCTCGCCAGGTCCGCGAGCTGTGTGTGTGTATCTCACCCCTCCCAGCTCCCCGCCATCCTGCTCCCCAGTGCTTCCGGTCAGGCTGTTCCCCGTTCTGTCCTGCCAGCCCTCTGGGCCAGGACCTCCCCCCTGAGTGTGGCTTTAAGGGGTAAGCTTATGGACGATGTCTCCTTAATTATTGTAAATCGTTACCTCATCACCAGCCTCCCAGGCCCCACGCACCCCAGCATCTCCTGTTCTGCCATGTCCCCCACCTTGTGCTACGACGATGGGGCGTTGTGTTTCCACAGAGACTTATAGGAGTGTTCAGTGTATAGTTTCTTAATAAACACTTTATTTTCTAATGAAACGACTGGATCAGACCTCTTATTTGGCACTTTTGCAAAGAGTATTTAAGATGCAGAAATTCCCCGCGACCCACTTTTTGTGCCCCTCTTTTACTGTTATTCTTTTAAAGAAGTTTCTTTGCCAAGATACGTACAGTCTCTTCCTTTGGTGGCTTTTATTGAGATCCCTCCATCCAGTGCTTTCGGTGACGTGTTTCCTCATCTTCCTAAGAAGGACTTAGAGGCACAGAGAGGTTGAATGGTTCACCCAGAGTCACACAGCACGAGGGACAGAAGCAAGGTTGACACCTGACCCCCCCCCCCCCGCCCCCCGGGCCTCTGTGATTCTTGCCTCCCCTGTGGCCGGGGGACTGTTGTGTAACCCTAGCAGCCGAGGCTTACAGAGGGCCTCTCTCTGGAGCTGGTATGTGTGTGGGGGGTGGTGGGAGTGGTTTCAGCTCTTCCCTGTGGGCCTTGGGGAGGTGACCTGGCCCGGAGGAAGATGGGGCTCTGGGCTTACTGGTCCACCTGCTCATCCTTCAGAGGCACCCCACGCTCACCTTCCACACACACACGCACACTCCTGGGCCGGACGCCCGTGGCGGGTCTCCTGGGGGCTGCCCAGGGGAGGCAGGAGCGTCGGGGGGTCCCGCCGAGAGCAGAGAGCTGGCCGGGCTCACTGTCTGCGCTTGATGCCTGGGCCCTGAGCCCGGTGGAAGGGTTGGGATGCCTTCTGTAGCTCGGTACCTTCCTCTTAGCAGGAGGTCACTCTGTGTGGCAGACCTGGAGCAGGAGGGGAGGTCGGGGTCTGGGCACAGGTCCCTGGCTGGACTGGACGCTTCACTGGGCCTCGGGTTGGAGCTCGTGTGCCCGAGAGGTCGTGGTGGGACAGGAAGGCGAGGCGGGTGAACTCGAGGTGGCAGTCGGACCGGGGCCTGATCACGTCAGGTCGGTAGCTTTCTGCTTAGCCGGACTCACCTGGTCTCCCAGTTAAGTCTAGTTCGGCCGAGCCCCCACCCGACCCCGACGGAAGCCTCTCCCATCTGGAGCGGCCTGGGAAGGGGGTTGCCCCAGCTCTACGCTCCCCTGTCTCAGTGGTTCCAGGGTTGGAACAGGGGTGCCCCAAGGGTGGCGACTGTCCTCAGGCCCCCTGGGCTGCGTGGGGTCCGAGGAGCCTTCGTTATTACCAGGAGCAGGACGTGGGCCTGGGTTTGCTCCACGGCGTGGAGCCCATCCGTGCACGGGAGGCGAGGTGGTGAGCAGGGGGTGTGTGCCTGCTGGGTGGGGGGCATCCGCCCCACGGAGGGAGAGCGAGAGGGGAGACACAGGCATCGGGGTCGGAGGTCTGCGGGTGCACAGTGTGCTCCTTCTTGTCTGGCTCCTGTGTTACCTGTCACGTAGCCCCGGAGGGGACAGTGGCAGAAGGCCGGGAAGTGAGGACAGGGCGAGCACCCAGGTGACCCCGGGGAGCCATGTTTGGTGTCCGGGACTCTGTGTTCCTGCGGGGTCCTGAAGTCCCCTGGCATTGGTGATGGGGACTCACGGAGAACCTGTTCGAGTCCGGCACGTTTTTTCCACGAGGAAGCGGAGACTCACAGAGACCCCGTGACCCGCCCGCGTTTCCGGGGCCGTGAGCGGCCGCACCAGGACCCACACCGGCCTCCTAGGCTGCTTTGCTGCCCTGATCCCGGAAGGCTGCAGTGCTGGGGGCCCCGCCGTCCTAGCCCCCGCCCCACTGCCATCGTAAACTCCTTCTGGAAGCACTGGACAGGGTGATTTGGGGGGTGGGGTGGGGTTATAGAACTTGCGTTTATTGTCAGGGCGTCGGTGACCTGGGGAGGCAGCAGGACAGCGTGATTTTAAAGTCTCCCCGGAACAGTGTGTCTGCAGTGTTCTAGCATTTGGTGACCCCGAGAGTGCGGTTGGTCTTAGAGCTAATGCGAGTCCCATGGCTTGCAGCTGGGGAGTTCTCCCCCAGACAGGGGTGCCAGCTTTGGTGTTGAGAGGGGACTTGCTGGGAGAGACACATCTTATCTCAGGGTGCTAGGTGGGGCTGCCCAGGTCTGGGCCGGTGTCAGTGGCATCAGACAGGGAGGGGGTGACCTCCCCACGGCCGGCTGGACTTCCTTCACCCCGCCGCAGAGACCCCCTGGTGAGTCTGTGCTGGGTCGCGGGCTCCTGGCCCGGCGAAGTGGGGAGGCTGGGCCCTGGGCCACCCCACCTCCCGTCTTGTAGGGGAATGCCTTTTGGCAGCCAGGCTCCCAGCAGCGCCCCCACACCCCCGCACCTTCACCTGTCCCCCCCGCGGGTGTGACCTCAGCCTAGTGGCTGCAGGTCGTGCCCAGGCTGAAGCATCACAGATGCAGGAGCAAGGCCATGGGGGTGGCGCGGGGCTGGGCAATTGAGGCACGGTGGCATCCTGCTGCTCAGCTTCCTGAGTGACACCAGACGTGGATGAGGCAGAGGGCCTTGGTGCCTTCGGTTGCTTTGGGTCTGAGCTCTTGCTAGACTCACACATCGCTGCCAGGGTGACTGAAGGGGACAACAGAGGGTGGATAGCAGTGGGGGAGGGGCAGGGAGGGGTGGTGGGAGCCATGGGAGCCCGGCTTGCCTGAGGCCCAGAGATGCCCTCCGGGCTCCGCAGGCTCCCCCTCCCCCGCACGGGCACCCTCATGGCGGAGACCCCGAGAAGCTGCCTGCAGAAAGCTGTCCGTGCGCCCTGCGCTGCCTGCCTCCCAGGGACACCTCCGTCCAGGCCTGGCAGAATGCCCCCAGAGCTGAAAAAGCTCCTCCCTCAATCCTCCTGGAACCCAAACACGGGCTGAAAGCAATGTGCTGGCTAGAGATGAGGCCCTCGTCTGCTTCGGGGTGCCTCCGGCATTCCGCCCGCATTCTAAGGCCCTTTTCCGTGGGATTTTTCTCCCAGCTCCTCCTCCTCGGAGGGCGAAACTTCTGTAAAGGCACCCTGGCTTCTCCTTGGGATCGAAGCTCTTGCTCAGAGTTCTGCACGGGCCACGACCTCCGCGCCCCCCTCCCTGCCTTTCCATCAGGACACGTTTGCAGGGCTGTCCTGAAAAGTCAGGCCGTGGACCTGAGGGGCTCGGCGCGTCCTCGGCGCCCTGACTTCCAGGCGGATGGGACTGCCTTGCTCGGGGGTTCCACATGCCGTGGGGTGGGCGTGGGGAGAGCTGGGGGGATGAGGACGCCGTGGGGGCATCGTGCCGGCTCCCCCAAGGCATGGAGGCTGCCGGGAGCTCGGATGGCGTGTGGCAGGCAAGGCCAGGTCTGTGCAGGTCCGGTTGGGAAAGGGCTTTGGGACCGCTGGGGTCGAGGACCAAGGCAGGATTACCGGGTCCCCGGAGCACAGGCACGCTGTGCAGACGCCCTGGCTGAGGGCTTGGCTGAGACCCTCGCCCAGGAAGCGCCCAGGAAGCGGGTGGTGCCTGCGCCTCCTCCCGGGGACCACAGGCCGTCCAGGGACCACAGGCCGTCCAGGCCCCGCGGGCCCCCAGCCTTGCGGCCCGAGGCCTCTCTGACGTCGGGGAAGTTGAGAGGGAGGGAGGGCATGCGACGTGAGGCAGTTCCCCTGGACCCCTGTCTGAGAGCTCTGTTCAGGGATGCCTGCGAGTTTGCGGGGTGCGGTCAGGACTGCCCCCCTCACCTGGGGAGAGGCTTGAAGGTGAAGGAGGAGGTGCCCGAAGGCATGAGATTTCGTGGTCCCTGACTTGAGGCTTCATCAGCAGGTGAAGGACAGAGCGTTGCGTGGGCTCAGAAAGCCCCACCTGGGTGGCCAGCAGTGACAGGCAGCTGGTCTCAGCGGTCCTTTGCTCTCCGTTTCTGCTGTCCTCTTGTCACCACAGCAGCAAATCGAAGCCTGGCTCTGCCTTTGAGGGTGTCGCTAGAGCAATTGGACTATTTCTCTTACAAAGAGATGGTCTCCCCTCCCTTGTCCCAAGTTCATTCAAGGGCAAGGACCGATTCCCAGTAAAGGGACTCCGTTGCTGTCAGAGGGTGGCCTGGTGTGCTTTTGTGGGGCTCCGAAGTGCCTCCGCTCTGCTCTGGTTGTGTCCTCGTGCTGATGTAGAATTGCATCGCGTTGCTCTGTACTCTGCCAGGCTTGGAACAGCCTTTGACCCAATGCCGTGCTGTCCTGACCTCCCCCTGGACTCCTCAGGGAAAGAGAGGGTGTGGGGTTGCGGGGAGGACTCTCGGGGTCTGTCTGCAGAGTCGGTGGCACGGTTCTTAATCAGCTGCCCAGGCCCTGGGATTGAGGCACTGCACTCAGCCAGGTTCTCGAGGATGTCAGGGACCCATGACGAGGAGAGTCCTTGAGCTTGAAGCTGACAGGGTTAGACTGCATGACACAGGAGACCCTTGGACCTACAGGGGCTCTCCAGTTTCCGGTCTTTCTCAGCACTCTCCAGACAAGCTGTCCCCACAAGCTGGCTCTGCCCTCCTGCTCCCAAAGCCAAGAAGAGTGAGCCCTAAAGTCCAGGACCCTCCTACAAGCACGCGCAGGGAGGACGAAGATTCCGGAATACAGGCTGGGGGTACTGTGTGTCCATCAAAGCATCAGTGTTCCCTCGCTGTTAGTTCTGAAAGAAAACGCACAAGACACGGAGCCTGAGAAGAAGGCAGTTTCTACGTGAGCGTTAGTCGGAAGGCTCAGGCCGGCCGGCTGGGGCCGAACCCGGTCCGTGCCCGTCTCTGGTTGCCCGGGTCTGAGGCCCACAGCTCTGGACTGAAGCCTGTCACCTCAGAGCCGGCCCGGGAGAACTTCAGCCTGTTCTCTCCCACAGCCCGTGAGCAGGCACTGCCCACGCAGAACAGAGGCTGAGAACGTCCGTCCTGGGAGAATGAAAACCCCGAGTCCACGTCTGGATGACGCGTGGAACCGTTCAATCTTTATGGCTGTCCATTTGACATTTCTTGCTCCCGTGACCGGCAGTTGCTGCCTAGTACCTTTAATACCAAATGGCCCATCTGGTCGTTAAGAAGACTAGAGGAACACCACCACCCCACCGTTTGCAGGGTGGAGGCTTTGGCCGCCTTAATGATGTTATTGGGTCAACCACTTGACCAACTGTTGTCCCACATGGATCGATCCGTTTTCTGGGCCAAGCTTCAGCTTCTGCAGTATGGTTCTCTCTTAACTCGGAGCCCCTCGTGTGCACAGGGAGCCCTTGCTCTCACTACATTGGCCGGGTAAATGCCGTTGTCAGGGTCCAGCGCGCCCCTTTCCGTTGGCCGTAGCAGTGCGGCCCTGTGATCTCACGAGGTGCTAAGAGTCCATCAAATAACACCGGAGACGGTTGCGAGGTATCGCCACCTCTGACAGGGTCACAGCGCCTGTTGGGCTCCCGCTTTCCCAGTCATTGAACATGGGATGCTCCTCGCTTACCGCCTGTTAATCGTCTGACACACACCCTTCAGGAGACCCTGGGTCAGTGTGGTCAGAAGCTTTCTAAAGAAGCAAGCAGGACGTTCATCAGCCATCCGTCTCCTGTCAAGTTGAACAACCACACCAGTGCCAACGCCTTTGCCCCTCTGTGGGCTCAGTCCCCCACTTCTGCCCTCGGCTGGGCATGGAGGCAGAAGGGAATTGGGAGCTGATGGGCAGGGACTTCTATGACGAGCAGGCGACCTGCTCTGTGCCATCCCAGAAGCACACGGTAAGTCATTTCCCGGAAGAGCCTAGGAGGTCAGCCCTCAGTCTGGGCCGGTGGAGGTGACATCATCTTGTGATGGCACACAGAGATGGAGACCTGGAACCCAATCTCAGCACTGCCACCAGTGAAATGACTTGGGGTAAGTGACCTTTCCTTGTCCCACGCTTGCCTCTGAGCTTAACTCATCCTCAGAGAAAAGACCTCAAATGCCATGTCCCCACATGTCTCCTACTGGGGGCCATCTTCTGGTTCTTGGGTCCATCTCTCTGGGCTGTCTTGTTGTGTCACGTGGGAAGAATGACCTTTGTCACCTGCCAAATGCCAGGCGGCTTGCAGGCGATGGGGAGGTGGTGATGCGGGGAGAGATGGTCGCCCCTTCGGGTGAGGGCCGGAGAGGAAGGGGGCAGGTGCTCGGGGGTTAATAGACCCTCTCCGTCGCCCTGGGACGGGGCCAAGCGGGAGTTCTCGGCAAGATTTTCCGACTTTGATCTCGAGAAGGCAGCTCCGCCTGACAAATAGTCTGAAATGTCAGGGAATGAATGTGAGCGTTTGAGGGGTCTCTCTCCTGGGAGTCGCCTGGGCTGGCTGGGGAGGGAGGGGAGGGGGAGAGGGCACAGCAGAACCCTTTGCATAACGATTCCGACTCGGTTTTGTGATATTTAAGGGAAAAAGAAAGCCCTGAATTATTTATAGCACGGAGGGAGGAAGCGGACTGGAGACGTGGCGGGGCTCTCAGGGCGATAGGCCTAGTCGCTTCCTGTAATTTAGCTGCCCCGTCCTCGAACTCATAGAACTTAACTTATTGGCGACGTGCTAGTGACCTCTCCATGAATATCGCTGTTATTACGGTTGTTGTTTTTGTTACGAAAATTCATGTCCTTTGATATAGAAGTCGAGGGAGACCGTTTCTAGAAATGAGTGGGAGGAGGAGGGGAAGACAAAAGCATCTGTATTGTGTGAGCGGGGACAAAAAGCGAAGACATTATCGGGGCCATCGAAAGTGACAGAAGGACCGGCAGCCACGCCACAGGGAAGGGGGGCTGGGGTCTGTTTACTTGGGTCCGCGATGTGGCTTCCGTGTTAAGAAAACAACGCTTCTGGTTGGTGGTCACATCCTGATTCTGGCCTGGCTGATTGAAATGCACTGACCATCTCACAATTGCAGTTCAGTTTAAAACGATCCGCGCCAGCCACTCTGCCTGCCCTTTCCACAAATACTACCGGTCACCCGCCCTCTGACGGCTTCTGCTCACCTTGCCAGTCCCGGGGATGCAAACAGGGCAGCCCGTGTTTGGGGCGTGGAGGCGAAATGCAAAGCAGATCATGGGTAAACCTCCCGACAAGCAACGTGCTATCTAGGGTGTGATGCTCTCACTGCAAATAGCCGTACTTTTGCTTTTGTTTCTGGACCTGTTTTGTTCCACCTCGAAGAACCTTAGAGAACGTTGTGCAGTTAAAACGTTACAGTGACACTCCTGCTCTGCAGCTCCAAAAATAATACTTGTTTGTCCGCCCAGCAGCGTATCTGCCTCTCGAAAGGGCCGTGCACATATTTTTCTTCCGTCTTTACTCAGCAGCGATGTAGACATGGGACCAGCATGGTTGCCTTGGGGCCATGGTTCTCAGGCTCTTTGGTCTCGGGGACCCCTTTCCAGTCTTACAAATGGCTGAGGTCCCAAAGAGCTTTTGTTGGTGGGGGCCCCCTAGATGCATTTACTGTAGTCGAAGTGACAGCCGAGGCGCCCTGGGGGACACGAGCACGCGCACCCGTTTGCCCTAGCCACGGAGCACGATGCCATCACACGCCGGGCCCTGGAAATGCTGCACGCGTGCCTGTGCGAGAACGAGAAGGAAGGGAAATAGTGCTCATGGGTGGGTTTCCTGGTGGGGTGCCAGCGTCGCCAGGGGATTTGGGACCCCATTTTTAGACCTGTCCCTTCCCGGGAATGCTGAAGCCCGCGCAGAACCTGGAATCAAGTCTGGGTCCTCTTGGTGCCAGCAGATGGGAGCGGTCAGACACTTCGCTCTAAGTGTAGGGATCTGTCAGAGCCCCACTTCTTCATGCAGACATCACCGAGTGCCCGAGGAGTGCCACCCAGACCCAGCCGGATGGAGCCACGCATGCCTGGCTGGGGGGACCTCATCTGTGATAGAGGAAACCGAAGGTGGATGCCGGCCTGCTCTGGGCGAGGAGCATGACCTGCTGTCGCAGGAAACTTCATTGGCCGAGAGAAGAGACACAGCACGAACAGGGGCTGCAGAACCCTGTTGGGGACAGCAGTGAATGGCAGGGGGCTGACGAGAAGCGGCAGTCGGTACCTCGCAGGTCCGAAGTCCTGTGGAGTGTTCTGCCAGGTCCCGTGGGAGGGCCTGCTTACGTTCAGAGACGCTGGCCCCCCCTTGTCCTGCTGACCCGGGCAGCTTCGGGGGACAAAGATTGGACCATGACATGCATGTCTTAGGGGGTGTCCTCGGGTCAGCTCTGCACACGTGACTGTTCCGCTGCTTTCGCCTTTGAGCCCCAGGTTTATTGCTCTGCCCCGAGGCCCTGCCAAGGCTCTGGCTTGTTCTGAGGAGCTCTTTGTCACCCGTATCTCACAGTCCTCCCCAGGACAAAGAATGCCTGTGAGGTCACCAGCAGTCGCCAGTTTGTCGATTCAGCCTCAGTCAGTCGTAGGGCCCCTGCCGTGTGCTGTGCACTGTGCCCCTAAGCGAAACCATCCGAGTTCCTGCCCTCAGGTTCTCTACTGGGGGTGACTTGTCCCCCAGGGGACATGTGTGGGGACATGTTTGGTTGTCACAACTGTGTGTACGTGCTGCTGATGGCTCCCACAACAGCTGTCTGGCCCACTGTGTCAGTCATGTCAAGGTCCTGAAAACCACTCAAGTGGCAGTGGACTTGCAGACCAGTATCCCTTCACCTTGGGCAAGAGGGACCCCATACTTCTCAGGGCACTCCTTTAGCTGCCAGGCGTCCCGGGGCCCCGGGGGCCGCAGAGCCCACCCAGAGCCTGCACCCCACCTCTCTTCTAGATCGTGTTTCAGTCATTGGAACCAGAATTCCTTACCAAGGCGGATTTTGTCCACCATGGGACATGCGCTCTCTGTTGGACTTTTGTCCTGAGGGTTGGCTACATACAGGTATGGCAGTGCCAAGCCTAGGGGTCGGCCGAGGGGCCGTGTTTGGGGGCAGAGGGGAGAGTGCGTGTGGGTGGTTCACACCAGGCATGCGGGAAGGGGACAACACGTCCTACCTCACGGCTCCAAGGAGCCTGAGATGTGCAAACTCAGACCTGGCCCTTAGGGTCATCCTGCAAACAGATGAAACAGGGCAGGATACAACGCACCTTATTTAACAGCGGGCTGGCATGGTTTGATAACTTCCAAATCTGCGGACATGTGAGGCGGGGGCTTCTAATCATTCTCTTGTCCCACGTCCTGCCGATGTAAGGGACAGTCCTGGTGCAGACTTGTGAGTCATTACGAAGCACCGTGATGAAATTAGGCCTGAGTTAGTCATAGAGGAAGGACCCTTGGTTCTTAGATGTAGGTCTTAAGAACACCGAGCCATGACATCTATTAATGTTTGCAGCTGTATAAATAGAAGCGGCAGCCCAGGGCACCCCGCCATCAGGGTGCTGGTTGGGGACTCCGTGTGCCATTGTTGGGAGAGATGTCTGTGTCCGCGAGCCTCGGGGAGCCTGATCCCATGGCCACGTAGCTCAACGCCACGGTCCTGTGAGGCAGAGCCTCTTGCTGCTGGACCACCTCCGCGCTGGGGCAGTGCTCAGTGTCAGGCGCTTGTCAGGTTGCCATGGAAACCGATCTCGAGATCGCCCAAACTGGTTGGTGTTTATTGGGAATCTGCAGTTTTCCGGGTGCTGTGACCAACATTCTATATATGGAAAGAGACACAGACAGACAGACAGACAGGCATGGCCCGCACCGTCCCCGCCCCTGTTGGTAGGCTTGTGGGAGACTACCTTTTTGTAACAAAGAAATTTAATGAAAAGGTGGTGGTTGTTTTTTTCTTCTAATACTATTGTGGGTTTTTTTTTCTGATTATAAGAGTCGTTTATATTCACAGTAGAAAATTTGTTGAAATACAGAGGAACACCTGAGCACATAAATTATCCAGCATCCCATCACCGAGCGACAACTACGCTGACAGGGTGGCGTTCTGCCCTTGAAGCTTTTTATGTATTTATTTATTGGTTTAACAGAATCCACTCATTCCGTGTGCAGCCGTGCACGCGTGATTTCGCTGCTTCCGTTTGCGTGAGGCTGTCGCCTGTGCCGGTTAACCCACCTTGGCACCACTGAATACGCGTACAGGTGTTAGAATCACAGGTTCGGAAGATGCCAGCCCAAAACGTGTTCGCAGATGTTCATAGCAGCATTTTTAAAAAATAGCCGAAAAGTAGAAACAGCCCAAACGTGTGGCCGTGGATGGTACACACGTGCAATGGAAGACCACTGAGCGGTGACCAGGAGTGCACCGGCACCCGCGACAGCGCCAACGAACCCGGAACCGGACGGTGTGCTCGGTGAACGAAGCCGGGCCCGAAGGAGCCTGTTTCGCATGACGACATTTGGACCGGATGTCCAGGGGAGGCAGATCCACAGATAAAGAGGAGACTGGCGGCCAGCTGGGGCGGGGGCGCGGAGGGGGTCGCCTGTACACGAGCCAAGAGGTCTTACTGGGGTGATGGAAGTGTTCTAAAACTGGGTTATGACGACAACTGCGCCACTCAGTCCATTTACTAAAAATCATCGACTTGTACATTAAAATGGGTGCAATGGATGTTATGTAGGCAATATTCCAAAGTTTATATGTAAATATATAGAGATTTATTTCTCAATTCTTATGAATAACAGCAGGTGTTTTGGTACTTTTGGTAGCAGAACTGGATGAGGGGGCCGGCTGAGTGGCAGCCCCCCTGAGAGACCCTCTGTGTCACTGCGTCCTTGCCACACGGCCCACTGGGACACCCTGGGAGTCCCGGGACTCCCCAGGCAGGTACTCGGTGAATTTTCCATAAGGACCACGGTGTTATCACAAGGAAATGACTTCAGGAGAGCCATCCTCCTCTGGAGCCTGATGGTCTCAGAGCCCCGGATGCGAAGTTGCCACGTGTGTACCTTCTCCCGGGTGACGTCAGAGTGCTGCCAACATTCCTGTGATATTGTCCCGCAGACGGCTCTTCTGGCCAGAGTGCCCAAGCGCATTTTACGGTTGGAGATTCTGAGCTGTCCGGTCCAGAAATGTTAATGGGATTCTGAGCGAAGACTTTAATTTCGCATGTCGTGCAGATGGCTAACCAAGCGCGGCACCTTGACTTTCTCAAGGTCAGGGTGCAGGTTGGGAGGTACTGCCCATGCCTCCTGCCCTCCTGCCCTGGCCTTTAAGCAGTCAGCCCCTTGGGAACACGCTGAGTGAGATGGAAGCTGGCTGCCAAAAGGCCACGGGCGATTCAGAGCACGGCATTTCTCACCAGCTCATTGATCTGGACCCCAGGCAGAGGAGGGGACTTACGTGGAGAGAGGTCCAGCTGGAGCGAATACGAGGACAAGCAGCGGGCAGGCGGAGTGGGGGCAGAGATGCGTCAGGAGATTATCTAAATCTGCAGCGTTCAAGGCCAAGCGGTAGCCATGTCTCTCTGGTAGCCCGCGCTGGGGTTCCGTCCTGCCGCCTCCTTTCTAAACGGGCCTTTCCTGTCCTGCTGGGGTGGCCGTGGGACAGAAGCTGACCAGGCAAGAGAGATCCCCTCTCCCGTGCTGTGAGTTCCCAGGCTCTGGTCTGCTGGAGATGAGATCCTGGGGCAGGAGAGGTGTGCCGAGGGCATGGAAGATGATGCAGAAAGGATCTAAATATTTCTGGGCACAGACAAGCCCAAGGGGGTGACCTTAAGGATCAAATGTGGTGGCAGCACGGAAGGGAGGAGAAAACACTGGCGTTGGGAGGAGCACTGAAGTCACGACCAGTGAGTGCAATTAGGTTGTGTCACTTCCTGCAGTCCAAGCAAGCTGTTCGTTGGTCATCTGTCCGCGGTGACTGCCAAGATGCCATGTGTATTCCAGGATCCCTGGGGGCCAGTGCTTCCTAGGTGCCAGGCTGAGGCAGAAGCAGAGGATGCTAGCCCTCGGGCGCGTGTGGCCACCACAGGAGGGTGGCTGGGAATCGGGAAGGACAAGGTGGGAGGGAGCTCCAGACGCTGCCCTCTTCTCTCCTCACTGTGCGATTGCGAAGGAGCCGATGCCAGTGGTTGGAGCAGGAGCAAGGCCCTGATGGCCAGGCCGGAGGGAGGCCCGGTGCCCTCACCAACATGCCCGGTCCCTTCATTGCTTCTTCCATGGACCCATGCCCGTGGCGGGACCTGCCCCCACTCAGGAGGCAGGACTGTCAGCACAGTGCACGCCCAGCAGTCAGCCCAGTCTCAGCGGCCCACCTGACTCCTCCGCACCCCCACCACCCCAGCTCCTGCTGCAGCTGGCGTGCCCTTCTGCAGCTCTGAGAATGCTCCAGTGCCCAGCACAGTGGGTGCTGGATAAATAGTTGTTTATTTTTCAGAAGCTGTTAACGAAGCCATTAATTAAATGCTCCTTTCCATTTAAAGATCTCTCGGGAAGGAGTGTTTCCAGTTTCCTGGAAGTCCAGCTCTACAACTGACTGAGGCTTTTTTATGCTTCGGTGGCACACGTTCTCTTAATGGCCCTCAATGATTTAATGAGTGTCTAAACTTAATGCACAGTGCAGGGCGGCATCCGGGGTACAGAGATGATTCCGATCTCGTCGCGGCTTGGAGACGGCCGTGCGCACTCGGGGCAGACATGGCGTGGCGCAGGTTGGACAGGCTTGCTCTAGAGTGAGGGGTGAGGGGCGGGGGCAGGACGGAAGCTCAGGTAGGAGACCACCGCCTTGGCGAGCGCTCCTCAGGGCTTGGACAAGGACGGTGGCAGCTGCGGGACGGGGACAGGTGGATCCACTGGGCATGCGGACAGGTTGGAGGCTGCAGTCCACAGGGTTTATTTCTGGGCTTGGTGGCACTGCGGGAACGAGCCATCGAGGAAAACCGGTGGGCTAGGGGTCGCCATCACTGAGTGAATGTGAAAGCGAATGCCGGTTACCACGCAGTGGAGGGGCGGGGCCGGGGTGAGGGGCGGGCCCGGGGCAGTGGGGGAGGGCCCAGGGCAGTGGAGGGGCGGGGCCGGGGCGGGGCTGGGGCGGGGCCCGCCCAGGGCCGAACCGTGAGCTTTCTTGTCTGGGTGTACTCCGTGGGAAAGACACTAGACCCCCACGAGAGGAGATGCTGGGAGGGATTTGGACAATAGATGATGTCACAAGCCAAGTGACCGCTGAGCATCTTTCAGATGAAATCGTTGGAGCCCCACCCCACATGTTCTGTCACCTCGTGGCTCCACGGAGGCCCCGGGGTGGGGTCGGTGGAGGTGGTCTTGCTCTTGCTGGGAAAACTTCCGCGTCCCCGCTTTCACTGGGCGGTGAGTTCGCAGACTGTCTCAGCACCTGCTCCCCCGTGTCTTCCCGGCCAGCACGTGCCTCTTGCGCAGTGTCCTGTGCTCACGCCACCACTCGAGTGCCAAGTCCGTATGTAGAGCGTGGCTCTTGCTGTGGTTGTGGTGTTACGTGGGGAAGGTGAGGTGGTAGCAACCCGATTTGCCAAATACCGAATCTTAGGTGTTCCTGCTGCTAAAAGTCCTCCAGACACCCCACCAGCAGGCCACCCCCATGCCACCAGGCTCCCCACTTTTCTCTCTCAAGTTCTCCTGGCTCTTCACTGCACTTCAGGTCTAGGGCCATGGAGTCCTCACCCCACGCTGAGCCTGCCCTTCTGTCCCACGGGCCAGCGCCCGTGTCTGCCGGGCAGCAGGCCGTTGGCTCAGGCCGAGCTTACTTTTTCGGTGTTCGCTCGTGGGATCCCAGAGGCGCAGGAAGGGGTACGATCCGCCTCTCACGTCTTTGAAGCATGAAAGGACAGATGTAAACAGTCATGTCCTTTGTACTCCACACTTAGCAGGAGCGTCTTTTGTTCCAGGTGCTGTGTAGGATCTCATTTCCTCTTACAGCAATACCAGTGCGCGGGTGACCTTCCT
Organism: Lyroderma lyra; assembly: GCA_004026885.1. Lineage (NCBI taxonomy): Eukaryota > Metazoa > Chordata > Mammalia > Chiroptera > Megadermatidae > Lyroderma > Lyroderma lyra. The sequence goes on along the minus strand of PVJL010014235.1, from coordinate 12,764 downwards.
AGCCCATGTCACAGATGGGGAGATTGGGGCTTAAGGTACCTCTGCTGCTGGCAGTGAAGCCTGTGTCTGAATCCAGCCCAGCCTCTCAGCAACCCCACACAAGGAAGATGCCACCAGTTCTCTCTGGGGGCCTGTGGGGATCATGCCATGAACATCTCGATGATGATGGTGACGGCGACGATGGTGACAGCTGACATTTAATGATGCTTGCCTAATTTAGGTACTTTTCTAATACTAACACATGCTGGCGTATTTGTCCTCAAAACACTTTTATGAGGCAGGCCCTGTTATTATTACACCCTTTTTTACAGATAAAGAAACCAGGGACCAGAGAAGTTAAAAAACTTTCCCAAGATCACACAGTGCTGCGATGGGGTGGGTATAGCTGAATTTGATCCCAGGCCGTCTGGTTCCCTGAGTCGTGTTGATGGGTGGGGTTGGCTGAAGCCTGGCCAATTGGGTGAGGAAACAGTGAAACCCACTGCCCTGCCCCAGGACAGGTGGTTTGTAGACGCACCTGGGGCACTGACAGGTGGTGACCGGAGCATGGGTGCCTTCCTGGGCAGCTGTCCTCTGACCTGCCCCCTCTCCCGCTGATTAAAACACAGAGCAGCGTGGTTCATAGGTGCCGGGCGTGACCTGCAGCATGTGATGTGGTCATTTTTATTGCTGTTGTTTGAGGATGACAGAACTAGACCATTCTCCACCTGACTGTGAGGTGACAGTCCCTTTTACATGGATTTCACATTTAGGCATGAAGACATTGAGGCTCAGAGAGTACAGGCAGTTTTCCCCCACAGCCGTCTTCCCCAGCCCCTCAAGACCCAGCTAGATCCAGGGGCGCTCTCCTTCCCGCTCCGGGGGCTTATCACATTGTCTCCAGTCTAGTCCAGCAGGCTGCTAGAGGTCCCGGAGAGACTCTCGTTCTCTGCCCTGTCCCCAGTGCGTTGCCACGATCCTGACACATGGTAATTTGACGGCACATTTTTTTGGAATCTATGACAAACTGAACACATACACAGCCCCCTCAGCAAGTACCCGGGAGAGTCCAGGTTGTACCGAGTTTCCGTCGCCGTCAAAATGACAGTTTTTGTTAGATTGGCCTCTTATGTGCGGGCCAATGGCTGTACCTGCTGGGTAGGTTGGAGCACAGGCTCCTTATGGGCCCTGTTGTGGGTGGATGTGTGCCAGCTCTGTCCTAGCTAGGACTCAGACGAAGAGCCACTCACTGGCCTTTGTGGCACTGAGCCACCCTAAGCCTCCATATGCCAATGTAAGGGCCACTCCAGGTGATGGCCACCTACTGTGAGCTTGTCACATGTTGCCAGCTGCCCTCCAGCTTCCCAGTGCCTCGCCGTGTCCCCACACCTCCTGACCCTCTTTGGTGGAACTAACAGCCCGTGCACACCAAGCAGAGGGCCTGCATGACGTCCCCTGGTCTGCCGCGAGTACTTGGCATCCTCTGTAGCTGATGTGGCAGGTGGACAAATTCCTGTTTCAGGCGGGCAGGTGGAGGAAGTGTGTTCTCAGAGGAGGAGGGACCTTTGGATCTGTTGCCCCTGTGTCCCTGGTGCCATAGTGGGTGAGCGTTTGCGAGACAGCCCAGATGGAGCCATCGTGGGAAAGCGTGGAAGTGAGGCTCAGTCCCAGCGCTCACTAGGCACTTGGCTCTAGCTCAGAGGTTTGCAGATTGACATGGTCTCGTGTGTTTGTGAGCATCTGAGGTGGATCACCCTGACCAGATGAGATGTCATCTCGGAGAGCTTAAGTAAGATGCCTGGTGTCACTGTGCCGGTCAGTGGCCAAGCTGGGTGTGCCCAATGCCAGTGCTGGGGCTTTTCACCGCTGTGACATAGGAGTGCCTGCCACCCCCACCTTCCCCACCCCCACAGGACCAGGAGACTGCAGCCTTGGGGTTCAGACTGCTCCCTGCCACACGCTCCTGGGAAATCTGTGGCCTGAGAATTATGCACGAGAAGTGAAAGGACTAATTAAAAAAACAAAACAAAACAGATCTCTTGAGAACTCTATGTCTGTCAGGAAACTTAGGAACACATTTATCAGTGGTTTTATTTATTAATCTGTTTATTTCTGATATCCACTAAACCGAAACAGAACAGACAGCACACCAGGCACAGAGCATGGCTCGTCTTCTCACACGTTAAGTTAGTCATCATGGGCACCGCGTACCAAACTCCACTCACCAAGCCTGGCCTGCAAGAAACTCTGTGTGTGCACATGTGTGTGCATGTGTGTGCACATGTGTGCGTGTGTGTGCACGTATGCATGCATGTGCATATGCGTGTGTACATGTGTGCGTATGTGTGCATATGTGTGCGTGTGTGCGCGCATGTGCATATGCATGTGTGTGCATGTGCGCGCACGTGTGCGTATGTGCATATGCATGCGTGTGCATATGTATGCATGTGTGCGTATGTGCATATGTATGTGTGTACATATGCGTGCGTGCGTGTGCGTATGCGTGGGTGCGTGTGTGCATGTGCGTGTGCACGTGTGCATGCGTGAGCGTGAGCATGTGTATGCGCGTGTGCATGTGTGTGCATGTGTGCATGTGTACGTGCTTGTGTGTGCGTGTGCACGTGTATGTGTGCGCATATGTGCGCGCGTATGCGCCTGTGCATGCGTGCTTATGTGTGTGCACGTATGTGATGTGTGTATGCGTGTGCATGCATGTGCATATGTGCGTGTGCGTGTATGTGTGTGTGTGTGTGTGTGGTGGGGGTTGCCTCCTTATTTCAGCGAGACATTTATCAAGTGGTTTTGCTCTGTTGCAGATAACTTTTTTTCCATGACTGGCCTTCAATCCAAATATTTAATTCCTTTCTGATTTTATAATTTGGATTTCCTAAACCCTTCTGCTACAGTTATGACCTAGAGTAACTGGAGAATCATGTGTGTTCAATTCAATATCTTACAAACATGGAAAAGTTATACAGGATGACACCCGTGTGTCACTGGCACAAGACACGTTTGCAGGAGGGGACCAGAGCTGCCTGCTTGATCAGCCTCTGTCCTCTTGGTACTGAAAATGGGAAGATGGGCAAGTTCTCAGAAAATAGACACAGAAAGTTAAGGGCCAGTTTACGGGGTAAAAGCTGGTATGGGGAGTGTCCTATGTCATGTGGTTCACCTGGCCACACCCTGTGGGGCCACGGGGGCATGTGCAGAGGGAGCTGAGCTTGCAGCCCAGGCCTGCGGGGTCTGCTGGAGCTGTGCACCGCAGAGGTTTAAGGAGCCCCTCACACCTGCCTGGGGAACCTTCACTGAAGATCTGCTTCAGAGAAAAGGATACACACACACACACACACACACACACACACACACTGAAAGGCCAGGCAGGAGCAGAGCAGCTGCAGAAAGCGGGAAAGAACAGTCTAGGGATGGGGGCCAGTAACCCACACGCAGAAGGGCAGGTGGGCCGGGAGTCAGGAAGAGCTCGTTCTCAGAGGAAGAGCAGAGAGGGATGGGTACGCGCCAGGGGAGTGAGGCTGCGGTGTCGCTGGTGAAGGTGGCCATGGCAGACAGAGTGTGTGTCGATTTTCCCCACATCAAGTAACAGTCTCTTTGAAACACAACAGAGTAGGAGTCCCCAAGGCTGGTGGGAAGCAGGAGGTCGGGTTCAGCTGGGGGGGACAGGAGCATGCTGTCCCACGGGCTCCTCAGTATGTCTTCTGTGGGTTCCTGAGGCTGATGCCCCAATGCCCCTACCTTGATGTTTTGGGAGCCACTTGAGCATGTCCAGCCATGACAAAGAGGTGGCTCCTGGTCATGAACACAGGTCTAGTGAGGTTCAGCGAGGTTTGCTCTCCTCTCCTGATTTTCCACTGATACCCGTGACAGACACTGGATCCCCAACCTCTGGGATCTTGCTAAGGACTGGTAAGAAAAGAGCGATCCTGACCTTGTGGGAGCCCGGACTTGTGTGCGGGTCGGTTTCTTTTGGCATCAGGAGAACTAGAAAGAATGATCTTCTGATCTAGGGCGTGTTTGCTGATGACTTCAGTTGGTGCCCAAGGGGCAGCAAACGTGGAACTTAGTGAACTTGAATAGATGTAATCTCAGCTGCCCAGCCTGCGGGGGGCTTCCAGGGGTCACGTGGGGGGCACCCAGAATTCCACCAGTTCCGACCTCCCTTTTGTTTATTGTAGAATTATGGGGTCAGGGGTGGTGCAGGAGACAGGCCAGCGCGTTGAACATCTGGTGTGGGGGATCTCTTGGACGTCGGCTCAGCGGATGTGGTGGGGGTGCACCTGGCAGAGTACGTGGGCTTCCACAGGGGAGGCCGGGATCCGCGATCGGGGAGACTGTGCGGAAGGAATCCGTGGGCTGCGCCAAGCTCCCGCTGCCCACGACCGGGCCCCCGTGACTGGGACCTCTGACCTTGAGCCCCATGGGATACAGAGGAGCGGAGCGAGGCTTGAAGAGGGTGGGGGAGGCCCGGCAGATGCCTTAGCTCCTGGAGTGGGAGCTGGAAATGGGAACTTTCCCCTTGGAAGAGGCCCAGCCGTGGCCTCCCCGGGCCCCCCACAGCCTTCACTGTGTGAGGAGCTGAGCTTCAGGGGCTCCAACAGAGTCTGGTAGGACGGGCAGGCACACACTGAGGTCGGTGAGTGGGGCTGGGCTGGGTGGGGAGGGGGCGGGAGCCCTGGGCCCCTGGGGGGCTGGGCTGGGTGGGGAGGGGGCGGGAGCCCTGGGCCCCTGGGGGGCTGAGCTGGGTGGGGAGGGGGGCGGGAGCCCTGGGCCCCTGGGGAGGTGAGCTGGGCTGGGAGAGGGGTAGGAGCCCTAGCTCCTGCTGCAGGCTGGACTCAAGTGCAGCCTCCCTAAAGAAAGGCCTCCAGGGCACTAAGACGGGGCCCCATGGCCTCACATGCCTACCTGTTCACTTCCTGGGGTTCTTTGTGCCTGCACGAAAACGTCTTCGTGAAGTTCATTGATGCAGAAAAGAATGAGTGTGGACAGGCTCCTCGGTCCCCGGGACAGCAGCAACCCTTTTGCAGCCAGTAAATGTGGGAGGCCTGAGGGCCGGGCTTGTTCCCACAGTGGGCCAGAATCACGTGCCTCAGTCTCCCTAACGTGTCCCACAGAAATCGAACGCTGGCCTTTGTGAATGCCATTCTACTGAGGTGGCTAGGGTGCTTGGAGGGTTTCTCTGAGCTCCTCTGGGGTGAGTCGCGGTCACACAGGGAACAGCCAGGTAGGCGGAAGTGGACACCGGACACCTGCGTTTGCCTCAGGACGAGACATGCTGAGCAGAGAGAGCGGGAGATCTTCTGCAGGACCCGGGGTTAGAGCCGAGCGTGGGGCCTGGTTCATTTCTCCTAGTGGAAGTGGGGGAAGGGCCCCCCAGCTGGAAGGATGGTGGGTCACATGCACACGGGAGGGAGGGACTGGCGTGCTCCTCTGTGAGCCTTTACAGCCATTGTTCATGCAGCGTGCGCCATGCCGATGCAGGACTGCTCATCCAGAATCTCATGGACCCCTCATGGCACTTCGGTGAGATGGGCACTTGCTTGATTTCGCTCACAAAAACGTGAGGGCTGGAGACTGGTTCAGTAAGTCGGCAGGGGCTGCCTCCTGACGCGTGCCGGCGGACGTGAGTTTACGCCTGGCCCCGCCTCCCTGCAGAGCCACGCAAGTCCTGCAGCGGCGGGAAGGCCCCTTCTGGTCCTTTCTCCTGTCTGTGCTGCTGTCTGCACGCTGGGATGTGCAGTTCCCACTGACGGCCCCTCCTCCTCCTCCTCCTGCCCAGAGGGGCTGTTTCCTGTTGGGTGCAGGGTAGCTGGTCATCATCAAGGCCAATGGCGTGCTCCCTGGTCCTCTCTGGGTCACCTTGTGGTTCTCACAGGCATTTCTGCGTCCTGGCCTCGTGACTTCCCGTGTGAAGCTGCTGCCTCAGGGCTCCACGGTGCCCTGCAGCCCATGCCTCAGCCCAGAGTCCCAGAGCCGTAAGGAGCAACCTCGAACCTGTCAGGCTCTGTGTTTGCCAGTGACAAGCCACAATGTCACCTGCCGGACTTGGGGGACCGAGTTAGATGCGAGGCCAAGGCAGCTTTACCGGGTGGCCACAGGAGGAGAAGGGGCTCTGGGGAGACCGAGGAGAAGGAGCCCCTCGCGTGGGCACTTTGAGTGACAGTTTGTCACCATCAAGTTGGAAAGGAGACATCTGGGCCCGAAGAGACATGGAGACATGGAGCGCGGCCAGCTGACAGGGGGACGGGTCCCCGGTCGGAGCCTGCGATGCGTCTCTCAGCACCCGCCTTCCCAGTTCCAGATGCTGTCCTTGGGTCCTTGGGGACTCCCCTGCTCTCCACTCTTGGCTCCGGCGGCCGGAGCTTAATGAGAGCCAGAAGGGTCCTGTCGCCGCAGGACGGGCCAGCACGACAGGACGACAAAGGAAGTGGGTACGGAAGGGTGGGCCCGCCGAGGGGGCGACGCCAGGGCCCCCTGGGGTCAGGCAGTGTCTGAGCCCCTGGGCGGAGCCCTGGGAGGTCACACCTGGGGGCAGGGTCGCATCGGAACTGCAGCCTCCCCCTCCGAACCTCTGCCAGGAGCCGTGGGGGCTGGAACCCGCCCCCGGGCCCGCCGTCCTCCGCTGACCCTGTCCGTCCGCGGCCGCCAGCAGCGGGGGGCGGGGGTGGGGGCTCGTGTTCACGTGCGCGCTGCGGTGGGAACACCACGCTCTGTCTTTGACCGCGACCTCTAGCCCGAGGGGACCACGGCCCCTGCGGTGGAGACCCGGCGTCCTCAGAGCTCGGTCCGAGGGTTAGGACGCGGGTCCCAGGCATGCCGGTTCAGTGCGGTCCTGGTTCCTGGGGCCCGTCTCGGAGCCAGGACGCGAAGCAGGCTGCTCCCGTCCCGCTGTCACCCATGCCCCCTCCGCTTCCCGCCCCTCAGCTCCTGCCTCCCCCGTCTTGGCAGGGCTCTCCCTGCTCCCATCAGGGCCTCACCCCTCCGGTGTCGGCGAGGGCCTGCCGAGCTCCGGGCGCGGGGTGCAAACTCCTAACGGGTAGCATTGGCGTCGGGCTTGAGCAGCAGCCAGCACCCTCCACAGCTCCCCTGCAAAGCCATCAACGTACAAGTAATGGGGTGGGGGAGCCCCAGGCCAGCGAGACGAGCCTTGGGGTGAGACGTGGCTGGGCCAGCCGAAACGTCCGGTTCTTAGACCATCCTGGGTCAGCCTGACCCCAGCCGGCGACAGTGGCAGACAGCGCTGGCGTTCATTCAACCTCGGTGACATTCCGTGTCACCGTTACCTCCACGTGGTTAGTAAATTCTAGACCTCCAGGAAAAGTCCTGCAGACCCTTCTGCTGCCCGGGGCCACATCGCCCTGGGGGCCACGGAGGCGGGCACACATAGGACGCGGGCTCGGGAGCCACAGGAGAAAGCCTGGGTCCGTCCTCAGCCCGGCTTCAGCGCTGGGCACTGCGGAATGTGAGCCCTGCCCCCGTCTTCTCGTCTGTGAAAGGGGCGCAAGAACACACGTCTGCCACCGTGGAGCAAACGGTAGGGCCGGGCACCAAGGCGCGCCCTCGCCTGGCTCCTTCCTGCGTCGGCTCGGGGGGCGCGCCAGAGCCTGGAGTCTCGCCGGCACGAGGAAGTCCACGTGATGGTCACCTCGAGGAGCTGGGAGGACGCTCTCTCCAGGCCACGAAGGCTGCCCCTCCTGCGCTGCCCTCGGCCCCTGGGCAGTGCGGGGCGGGGGAGAAGGCGCCTCCACTTGACTCGTGTGATCTTTTGGGGGCCGTGGTCCTCCCTGCCGCAGGAGGGAGAGGAGGTGGTGGCTTCCAAGACGTGACCCCGGCCCAGCTTGTTCTGCTCTCCTTGTGACTGAGGGGGACACTCCCTGGGGGAGGGCAGTGACGTCACCTAGGCCGGAGTTGGACTTGGGGACCAGGGACATACACACTGTGGCTCGGCCTTTGTGGAGACGTGCCCAGAGGAGGCAAGAGAGGCCCGGTGTCTGTCCTGTAGGTGAGGGTGTCACTGGGCCCGAGTCACACAGCCAGGGAGGGCAGGAGGCACCTGGAGGCCAGGCCGCACTGTGCAGGTGCGTGTCCATCATCCGCTGCCCTGCCGGTGGCACCCGTGCTGGTGGTGCTCTGAGTGGGGCCTGTTTCCGCAGCTCAAGTTTGAGAACCACTGTGGATTGTAATACGGAGGGAGGCTGGGGGTGGGGTGCGGGCAGGGCCAAAGGGGGCTCACCCCCAAGTGGCTTGGCTACTGGGGCATCTGATGCTCTGGGTTCTAGTCCCATCTCAGCCACCAGCTGAGGACTCCCAGTGTGGCCACCGTTTGGCACTTCCTAGGACGTAAAGGTTTACAAACGTTTACGTGCCATCGCTCACAGAGCAGGTCGGTAGAACCTGCAGTGTCCCCCCCTGCCCCCACAACACACACCCATTTTGCAGACGAGGAGACTGAGACCTGAGATGTCTTGGGAGGTGTGCAGGCCCCGAATATGAGGAGGATGGAGGTCGCCTTGACGTCCTGACGTCCATTCCTTACCTGTCCCTGCACGGGCAGAGCCGTGGGCTCAGCCTGGCACAGCTGCCATTGCCAGCCCCGTCTGCACCCCAAGGCCGGACCAGGATGCCCAGATCTTGCAGGAACCTGTGCATTATCGGCAGTCACCTGGGAATGACTCAGCGGCGATGAGCCGATGGCTCCGGTAGAGGTCCCGGACTGCCATTTCCTCGTGGTGGGAACAATCTAGCCTTCACCTTTCCAGGCCAGCAGTCGCCACTCCTCAGGGGCTGGGGACAGCCTCCGAGGGTGTGAGGAAGGGAACCGACTTCTCGGCCCCCGTGGAGTGTGGCAGCGCCTGGTAGCCTGTGGCAGGCAGGGAGCCATGGGGAGCCCGTGTGCCTGTCTTGCTGGGGAGCAGAGCTTCAAGGTCTGTGAACGCTTCCTCCCACAGCTCCTGGCCGGGACGTCACCTGAGACGCGGTGGGGATACCGTGAACTCTGGTAGAAAATAAAAAACAATTGGTCCCCAAGGCAACCAAAACGATAACCAAAGCCTGGCGACCGTGCCCCTCTGTCCCTGTCACCTGTCTCCTCGCCACTCATGGGGACACTCTGCCGTGGTCCTCCATCTTCAGCTTTTGCTGTGTGGCAAGGTCATTTGGGATTGTCCCCTTCCCTGGCCCTGCAGTGTCTTCCTGATGTTAATAACAGGTATTTCATGGGCCCCTGCCTGTTGCACAATTCATGGGAAGGTCATGTGGAATGCCCAGTGCGCTCCTGGCCGCACGGCCCACCCCCCATGTGAGTCCTTCCCAGCATGCCTTCTGAGGAGCTGGGAGGGCGGGGGTCACGCCGGCGCCTCCTCCCGGCAGACAGACTTTAATTAGGTGCTAAATTAGCTGGGGCAGCGGCCGCCCTTCTCCGTACACCGGCCCTAGCTCTGGGGTGGCCTCTTTCCGGAGCTTGCTTGTAGGATCTCCGGGGTCTTTCTCGGTGGGAGGGGGGGAGGGTTTGTCAGGGAGAGGCTTCCCCCAGGTCATTTTAGGTACCGCGTAGCGGCCTGTCACTACCCAGACGCTGTGCTGGGATTGTTACAGCTGTTGGGGCGAGAGCGTGTGTGTGTGAGTGTGTGTGCACGTGCAAGCGTGTGTGCACGTGTGTGCGTGCGTGCGTGTGCATGTGTGCGTGCGTGCGTGCGTGTGCACGTGTGTGTGCGCGCGCGCGTGCACGTGTGTGCATGTATGTGCGTGTGCATGCATGTGTGCAAGCATGTGTGTGTGCACGTGTGTGCGCGTGCGTGTGCGTGTACATGCGTGCATGTGCACGTGTGTGCGTGTGCGCGTGTGCGTGTGCACGTGTGTGCGTGTGCATGCATGTGTGCGAGCATGTGTGCGCGCATGTGTGTGCGTGGTGCACGTGTGTGCGTGTGCGCGCGCGTGCATGTGTGTGTGTGTGTGTGTGTGTGCACGTGTGTGTGTGTTGCTTTGTCCCAGGCTCTGGGCCGACTTCTTCATATACACAGTCTCACTTAATCTTCCCGAGGATTCGGAGACTAAGGTATTGGCGTTTGTCCCGTCTCCCTAATGAGGAAATTGGGGCTCTTGGTGTGAACCCCCCTCCCCAAGCTCAGACAACGAGCATGGAGCTGGAGCCAGGGTTCAGCCCCCATTCTTGACAACCCGGTGCATTCTGTGGACCAGGAGTACGTCGCCTGGGAATCTGAAAGGAGACCCGCTTCCTGGGTCCCCGAGCCAGAGTCTGCCCTGTCACTGTTGGGACAGCCATGTCCCCTCCCCAGTAACCAGAGCAAGCGCAGCAGTGCCCTGGTGCATGACCTGGTGCTGGCTGTCCTCCAGCTGTGGCACCGAGGGCGTGGGGGCTAGCTGGGGGCCGAGGTGAGACTCGATCCTGGGTCACACACTTGGCCCACAGAGCAGTGCCGGTGTGCAGGCCCCAGTTGGGGTGCTGGGGTTTGCCCTCCTGCTATGGATGCAGACACAAAGCCCCCTGCCCTAGACGCCCCCGGTTCCTCTAACGAGGACGGGACTGACTTGTCCGGCCTCCTCTCTGTCCCCTCCCCGCCCCCGCAGACGTCCAGCACATTAAGAGGAGGGACATCGTGTTGAAGCGAGAGCTGGGCGAGGGGGCCTTTGGGAAAGTCTTCCTGGCCGAGTGCTACAACCTCAGCCCCACCAAGGACAAGATGCTGGTGGCCGTGAAGGTAAGGCCCGGAGGCAGGTGGGCCTCAGGAGGGAGGGGGTACTGCGGTGGGGGAGGGGGGCGGGCGAGGCAGTGACGTCCCGAGGGCACTGCTGGGGACGTAACTGCTGACGAAAGAGGAGCTGCTGAGTGCTGCTACTGTCCTCATGACTGTCAAGGCTGCTACTGCTGAGTGTGCTCAGGCACCTGACGGCCGAGCTTGCATTTGACTGGTTCGGGGCGGTCCCCAGGTTGTCCGATGCAGAGAAGGGGTTTCCGTTGTCATCCTCTTAGAGGGTGCCCTTCTCTCCTTGCTTCTGAGAACCTTGAGGAGATGAGCACGGTGGGATTTCACACCCTTTGCCCCCCAGGGTCCTGCCGAGACCCCGCGTGTCCTGGCGCCCAGCCCCCGGAGTTTACCTGCCGTTGGTGTCTCGCTGTGTTCATCTTGGCCTTTAGCATTGTCTTCCGCGATGTCGGAAGCTCCGCTCTCGAGTTTGGAGCGTTGTTGTTTTTTGTTTGCTTGTTTGTTTTGGGTGTTTGTGATTTCCAGTTTCAGTCACTTTAAATTGGAGCAGGTACTTAAAACACTTGTGAGACACGTCTGTGTGCAGAATCTCAGATTTTGTTTTTACTGTTTTCCCAATTTTTAAAAGCAAGTTTCCTTCCCATGCTTAGTGCCCTTTGGCCACTGAGCTTGATCAGGTCTCTCTGAAGTATTTACTCCAAGTTCTAGAAAACAAGGCCCTCTCGGTGCGCTTATATTTCACTGGTTTCCACGACATTTCATTACACTAAGCGATGACATTCATAGATTTAGCTGTCGTGTGTGAATTTGGGGACAGTCACAGCCGTCTCTAGGACAGAGGCATTTCTCGGGCATCTGATGAGTGCTGAGTGTCCAGGGAGCACCGGTCCCAGGCCGTATGGTCCTCAGAGAGGTGGACACTTCATCTAGCTGGTTGTGTGGACATGGCTCCACTAAGAGGTTTTCTGGCTGAAATACCTGCTACCTGTCCCCCCAAATACAAGAAAAGGAAGGCAGTGGAACCCCTAGGCTGTACCAGATGAGGCTGTGAAAGGACAAAGCCCTCAGACTCTGGGGACCAAAAGGAGACATGGGGGCAAATTCCCGCCCCCCTCTCTGTGTTCTGTGGCGACTGCATGGAGGGCTTCAGAGAGCCCTTGTCATGACCCGTGTCCCCACATCACCCGTGCCACCCGTGACCCACTTGAAAGTTTTCCTGCTGCAAGCAAGTGTCAGGTGAGGACCCCCCTGGAGAGGGGTGAGACCACCTCTGGGCTGATTTTCTTCCTCTTGCTTTTCCCGTCCTCTCTGTCCTGGTGGCATCCGTCCCTGGGGAGTGGGACCCACGTTCGCTGCACAGGACCCTTTGCCCATTATGTCAGAGCGTCAGGTCTGACCCAGGAGCTGGAAATCCCACTGTGAGGTCAGAGAGAGCCCGCAGGGGCTGGGCCACGGGAAGTCTGAAAGCAACAGCCCCGTCTCCCAAGTGAGGAGCCCATGCCTGCCTGGCAGGGTAGGGTGCCAGCCTTGGGGACGCTGGGAGCTGCTGCTGAAGAGCTGAGAATGGACATATCCAGTGGCTGACACTGGCGTCGGGGACTGTGCGAGAGAAAGATTTACAGAGAGGGACAAAGGCCATTTGGCTGGCCCCAAATTTGATCTACTTTTCCCTCTCGTAAATCCAGTGCTCACATAAATCTTTGCATTTTCCCGTCCCACCCAAGCTGGGTTCCTCCCCCCACCCCCCGTTCTGCATGACAGTGAATCACTGGCAGTCGTCCTGTACCCACGCCCCATGCAGTGCAGGGCTGCGGCCGAGAGCTGGGTCACCGGGAAAGGCGGGCTCTCGCCGTGACGCTCCCGCAGCAAGAGGCCTTGGCCGAAGTCTGCTCTGGTTGTTGGTGGCCGCGTGGCAGCCTGTTCTCTACGACTGGGCAGCTTCCCTGAGAGGGAGCCAGCGTGGAGAGCAGACAGAACCCGGGCTGTGGGGACGAGCAGTGGGCCAGGGGACGCCGGCCCTGGCGGCCCACAGTCCCCGCCCTCCCTGAC